>JAQIXW010003886.1:0-12413 GCA_034700685.1 Willowsia buskii
CCAACAAGTTTTACGAGTTCTTGTGAACGCTGGCGCTGACCCGAATGCTAAGGACGATTCTGGACATAACGCATTCGGTGTAAGATTGTTGGAAAATTATCATTATCTTTTCCGTCCAAAAAAACCGGCTACCTTGACTGAGCTGAAGCTACTGAAGGACCTTGGCTGTGACTGGAAGGTTCCAGATGATGAGGGAGAAACTGTCATCAGCAAGCTGGAGGATCGTGGGGAATTGGAACTCTGTGGATATTTGAGAAGCCTTTGTTAAAAAGTATGTGTTCATGAGATGCTTCAGAATGTTATGAATTTACTGCTTGGCACTTTGTCTAATTGCAAATTAAATAAAACCAGAACAAAGCACATGTCGTCAAATCTGTACTAACTTTTGCATATTTCGATTTGCCATATTTTTCTACAAATAATCAGCTTGTATAAATCAGTCAGTAATAAAAATTGTCTATCAAGGGAATAATATGGAGTTTTTCATTTACTAATTTATTGCCTTCACAGATTACCGAAATGATTACAGTTTTATTTAAAATATTTTTAGATTCAAACAAAACAATTTAATTTTAATATAAGTTTTAAGACACATTCCTACAAAAACACACACAGTCTAATTTTCTACTTTAGAATGTCACAACAAAATTTGTTTGTCACATTTTGTCACGTGTCTTATTTTTTTCAGAAGTTTAGGAATGTATTCAAATTTAATGAAACAGTTTTGCAGAAAATTAGTATTAAAAAACTAAAGCTACCTATATGTAAAAAAAGATAATCCATTATTGAACTTGCACAATGAGAATTAAAGCCGATAACTTTACCAACTGTCATCTAACAGAATTGCATCAAACGTACGTAATGTAACCAACATCACATATTGCAATAAAAATTTCTGCCCAAGATACCAAAATCCCCAGATTCTCAGTCTAATTGGCGCTGTAGCTTGAGCCCTCATAAGTTTTAATTTGTTTGCTCTTATTTTAAACTTGATATACGCTGTTATAGCTCTTGGTCTATTCAACAGCACTAATTCCACTTCCGTTTCCAGTACAGAACATGCCATAGTAAGTACAATAGATTGTCATACTACCAAAACCAAAAAGCTTACTCCTGTCATTAGATACAAAGTCATGGAAATATTTTTAATATGACGTTTCACCAATATCCAGCAAGACGCCACTAAAGCATAAAATCCAATGGTGATTCCTACACAGACGAAAAAATTTGTAAGCTTTTCCACATTTGAACTTTACAACCACTACTGTCGATATAAATGCTCCGAATGATCCTAATGGTACAATTGTGATTGGTAGAAGAATTGATAAGTCAACCTGACTATCCAGATCCTTTTATGGGGTTTCCAAATATTCTGTTATTGTAAATTAATTTTGATGCATGCATTTTTATGACAAATATAAATAATAATGCAGTTTATTTCCATTCTCCAATTTATCTGAGATTTGAAGTGTTTTGTTGACTGCTGAAATAATTGTATGGATATTCAAATAGCAGAGAAATAACATATTACTAATTGCGCAATACATTGCTCCAGCGGTCAACAAAACGGCTATGTTAAAACCACTGAACTTTGGAGTTGGATTAGTGTAGCCAGAAAGTAGAAAAACGAAAAATGCAGCCAAACCGTGAATCATAATTAGAATGATGAAGAATATAAATGGTATGCATTTATTTGAGGGGGGAATTAAGAAAAGTTTGGACTTTTGATAGTCCCATTTAATTGGAAAGGGCCACATATAAAACGGCATATGGAAATAAGGCGAAAAGCCAGTTCCTCGTATGTCTTTAGAGTCATTCTGAGAGTTAACCAAGTTTCAACGTCACTATTCACTTAAGATTAGAAAAGCTTGCAGGTACGAACTAGTTCGGTTATGAATACGAAATCAAATCTAGAACGTTATACTCTGACTCCAGGGGATTTTATGAGTTTACTCAGTGGTATTAGGCATGCACAATAACTGACCAGGACTGATATCAGTACAGGAAGTGTTTGACAAACAAATGGCGGCAATGAATAAATAAATGTAATTGATTTGTTTGTTATTTTTCATGTAATCTTAATTTAATGTTATTTACATCATTGCAAGTTGTTTTGCAGACAAAATATTATCATCATTAAAATGTTACATCGATATTTTAAAATTTGATTTGAAAATATGTTTTTTCCATTTTAATGCCTCTGTCTGAAACTTAATTACATATTTCATAATATTTTTAATTGTAGACATTAAAATTGTTCTTGTATAGCATTTGTGTATCCAATCAGTTTAAGCATATCTGGATAATAATTTTTCAAGAGTTCCACAAACAGGGCTTCTAAAACTAAACTATAAGCGTTGATTGCTTAATACGTTATTCATAATTGTCAATTTAATGATTTTAGTGTAGAATGACAATCGATGCGCAATTATGAATACCTTTCCTGAGAATAATATGGACTTTTAAAAGCTAATTATTGCTTACATCCCGTAGACCTTTTAGAAAATCTTACAGTTTTAGTTTTAACTATTTCATGTTACTCTTAGTTTTCATTATCTTGACCTTTGTCTTATAAGTCAACAGATGAGCATCCAGTTCCACCCTTTTGTCGGCATACGGCCTAGATTCGATATGATACAAGCTTTAAGTCAATCCAAAAGAAACACGACGTGAGTGTCCCTAGATAGTAACGAATACCTTTTAACTTCTACCATTCTTTTAGCATGATATTTACCTCGGTTTCATAAATTTTCCAGTTCAAAAGGATAGCCATAAGCGAAAACTTGAGTCGACTTTATGAGAAGTGCTATAGAAATAGCATGAAAAAATGATACCGATTGCATAAAAAGATATAATAATAAAATGCATATAATAAGTAGATGCTATAGCTTTATCTCAAAACATTTAGGCTATATGCACTAATGACTTTATTTTGTAACATTATGGTGTCTGCTTATAAATATTTAATAAAAATGTCAATCAATAATTTGAATTGCTAATTATAATAATTAATCAACATTATCTTTTGAAATCAGTTGTTTAACACTTGATTTAAAACAGTCGCTCATAAATAAGTAAAAACGGTGCAATTACTACTAAAACAAAATACATATACCAAATCAACCCCAAATCGTTCAAATTCACTGGTTGATCAATTTCAAGTTGAAGTACATCATCCAACGCACATTTGTCTTTGTATAGGCGATAACATCCAAGTGATTCCCACTTGGCGTTTGCTGCCCTTATAGTGCCAAGCTTCACATCTGGTGTAACCTTCTCTTGAAAAAAAGTTTCCATCACAATCTTCTCGTTTACCGAATGCTGCACCATATAAATGCCTGATTCAACCACAGAAGCCAGTCCAGACTCAAACTTGTCCTGAAAAATCGAGTCCTCTTCCGCTGCCCAAATGTTTAGAACAGGTGAAATGACTGAAGTCTTCATTTGTTTCGTGAGTGTAGTAGGCATTCTTTATAAATAAAATCAGTCTAGAAATGTCAACTGCAACATGTTGATGCACCAAAAGTGGCGATGTTAGTAATGCAAGAGCAATGACTTCATCGAATATATGATTCGTCTTCATACTTTCATTTAAATAGAAATTCTGCCATGCATTTGTTTCCATATTGAAAATGTTAGACGTCGTGTTAGTAACTTTGTGAAGTTCTACTAAATCCATTGGCTCATTCAGACCTACAAACCTTGATAGAATTTTTGTCACTCTTTCGGATGCGTGCATTTCATCCTGCACATTTGCCCGGTAGCGCCAAAATTCGGATATTTCATAGAACGTTTGATGATCCGCAACAAAGATTACATTTGAATTAAATACCATTTGATCCCAGGAATTGAGAGTGACCGCAGGTCCCGGATCTTTTGTTGAGTTTGTGACAAGTATTGAGGTAAAGAAATTGCGTAAGATATTAGATGCCTGTAACCAAATTATAATCAAGTACCAATTTGACCTCCTACATAGTCTCCGTTCACCATCTTTCTGCTCAATCATGACTGCTAAAAGCCAAAATGAAGCTTTACTCCCAAATCCTGTCTTCTTTAGCAACAACCATAAAAGTACAAGAATTCCTAAGATGTAAATCCAATATCAAAAGTGCACTGACAAAATTCCCGACCATACACTAATATTTGCGTATTTCCCTACAGGCTTTCTGATAAGCAAAGAATATCGAATTCCTGAAAATCCCGAGGCAAAAGCTGTGGGAAATACGTATCGACGAAATAAATCTGCATTTTGACATATTAGCTGAAAGTCAGTAAGGTAAAAATCGCAAATTTGAGATGAGCAATTAGTATACTCTTGTAAAATCGCCCTGATGCAGAGTTCGTTTACATTTAATCTATATCTACGACCATTCTGACGAAATCGAAAGTCTGGACAATAAACTGAATATTTAAAGTTGTGGCGACGCCGGACATTGAATAAGTGAGTTTGTTTTATCAAATTTTTTAAAGCTAACGGTGTTTTTACATTTTTTGACAGAATATTACTTTCGGTTGGTAAAAACGGAACTGAGATTGCTTTGAAATAAGACGTTGATGTGGTGCATTCCATACATGCAGTTAAAATATCAAACGGATTAAAGCTCATCAAGAAAATTGTGGATGTCGTGTTACTCAGAATTTTTTTATGAATCGGTTTAATATCGCCGATTTCATTGATTTCACAAGCAAACAAAACCAAGAAATCTGGCTCATAATTTCTTGTATACTTTTTGTAAAAAATTGCTCGTCTTTGAAAATACTGTTTATTTTTTCTTGATTTATACACTGGTATGGAGACCGTACATGCAGATTGGTACTTTACTTTCTGTATAGTTTTTTGGTAAAGCCAAGTCCAATCATCGAAGGTGGGAAAGGTTTTAGATTTTTGGTGAAAATTTGAGGTAATGAGAGTACAGTACTTATTTTCCTGTTGGTTTAAATGAAAAATATAATTTTGCAGGAATAATTTAGAAAAGGGTGATATAGAAATGTGAATAGTGCAAGTAAGGAGTATGGAGACAATTCTTAGATATTTCAGAAAACCTTCGCTATTGTCATATTTTCTCTCGAATGTGAGATTCGAGGCTTTTAGTGGTATTCCTATAATATTTGTGAATGCAGTGCTAACAACTAGTATTTTTAGAAGTTTTGGGAACATATTTAATAAATGTTTTACACTCTTTGTTTAAATGTTTTGTGGGGCTGACTGTCGCACTAACCATTTATGGAGCTCAAATAATTTTTGGACGTTAGGCATCGTCTATTTGACCTAATTCAGTAAATTAAAAGAAGAATTCTGATTGGACACAAAAGTTGACAAAAGTGGCAACTACAGCACCTCATTGTCTTCTTGCCACACATGCCATGGTGAAGTGCTACATGTAATTTTTAGTCGTATATCTGATACTGGCTTACTTTTTGAAAATGATGTTAAAAATCTTCTTGTGTGGAACTATAACCCTTGAAACCAACGGTTTTGTCAAACTTAGACACGTGTTCTCTTATAAGATTCATTAACCATGTCTTTAAATCGACATTAACTCGAAAAACTCTATGCTCTAACTCGAAAAATTGAAGCTATAAAATTTTACTGGAAAATGGAGCAACCACTTATATGGGATACCACCACCATCGCGTTCTGCCATTGCGATTTGCCCTGAGTAAGGAAAACCATTTTTGCATATTAAACTGATGCTAGTTTTGTGCCTTTTGATGCGTTTGAAAATCATTTTTTTGTAAACCATGTTGTATGTGTGGTAATATAAGGCAAAAGGCTAGTTCCTCGTCTATCTTTAAAATCATTGCAATTTGATAAAGTCTAGCTGCTTGTTAAAAAATTGTAAGATATAGTTCAGATTGTTCGTTGGTATATCGTTCTAGATTATATATATATGCTAGTAGAAATATCAAGATTTGTTAAGATGTTTTATTCAATCTTTATGGCTCAATTCCACGACCAATGCCTCCAATTATGATGGTTAATCGGTATATAACATAGTAATCTTTAATAAATTTTATTTACAGTTTAAGCAGTTTTTCATAAAATAATAATTATACGAATACGATTTCACGCCGATATGAAAATGAAAAATCAGTGAAAGTGTAATTGTAAGGATTTTTCAATCTTTCTACTATTATTCATAATTAATACTAAAATTTTATGTAAAGAAAGATAATCATTTATTAAACTTACACAATGAAAACTAAAACCTTTACTTTACCAACTGTCGTCCAACAAAATTGCATCAAACGTTCGTAAAGTTACCAACAAAACATATTGCAATAAAAAGTGTTTCCCAAGATACCAAAATCCCCAGATTCTCAGTCTAATTGGCGCCGTAGCTTGAGCTCTCATATGTTTTAGCTTGTTTAGTATTATTTTAAACTTAGTATACGCCGTTTTAGTCCTTCGTCTATTCAACAGCACTAATTCCACTTCCGTTTCTAGCACAGAACATGCCATCGTAAGTACAATAGATTGTGTTACTACCAGAAATAGAAAGATTACCCCTGTCATTAGATACAAAGTCATAGAAATATTTTTAATTTTACATTTAACTAATACCCAACAAGATGCCACCAAAGCATAAAATCCTATAGTGATTCCTACAGAAACAAAGAAATTTGTAATCTTTTCAACTTTTCTAACCAAAATCCCAAAACATCTGTGATAATAGTAGAACCTATTGAAATTAAGAACTTGCTCAAACAATATCTTAATCACATTTTTTGATCTTAGCAATATAATAAATGCACAAGAGCCACAGAACAAAGCTATTCTAAGCGATTCTAAAGTGCATAGAAATAAAAACATAAATCTAACAAATACCATCAAAAGAATTGTTGATATATTTCGGTATTTAGGATCTGGAAATAGTGCTTCAAAAATGTAGTACAAACAATCAAAATCCGACGCTAGAATGGCCACTGTCAAAACAAGTGCTCCGAATGATCCCATTGGCACAATCACAATTGGCATGAGAATTGATAAGTCAACTTGACTATTTCGATAGTTTTCTGGAGTTTCCAGATATTCTGTAATTTATAAATAGTTTTAGTAGAGCACCTATTTATATGGTTTATGGTATA
The DNA here is from genome assembly GCA_034700685.1 of Willowsia buskii. Lineage (NCBI taxonomy): Eukaryota > Metazoa > Arthropoda > Collembola > Entomobryomorpha > Entomobryidae > Willowsia > Willowsia buskii. Next base: position 7,090 of record JAQIXW010003886.1, read on the forward strand.
TAAAAATGCGACTAATTACCTTCTTCCAATTTATCTGAGATTTGAAGTATTTCGTTGACTACTGAAATAATTGTATGAATATTCAAATATGTGAGAAATGACATAATACCAACTGCACAAAACATTGCTCCACCGGCGAACAAACCGGCTGTGTTAAAACTAGTAAAGCTTGGAATTGGATTAGTGTAACCATAAATAACACACATAGAAAATGCAACCAAACCGTGATTCGTGATTAGAATTAGGATGAATATAAATGGTAAATATTTATATGAGGGGGAAATCAAATATAATTTGGATTTTTGGAAGTCCCATTTAACTGGAAAGGGCCACAAGTAAAAGTGGCATATGGAAATAAGGCGAAACGCCAGTTCCTCGTATATCTTAAGAGTCATTGTGATTTGATTCAATAATTAGCCAACTTTCAACGCCACTATTCACTAAAGGCTCGTTTGAAGCACACGCTAACTCGTATGTAGAAGAATTTAACGAGAGAGTTGTTGTTATAATAGCAATTATTCAGTAGACTAAAATTTATTTGAAGGAATATTCTTCTAGATTCAGATTTTATATTTTTGTCATAATATCGTTTCTGAATTTTTTAAAGCCTCAAAGCAATCACCGCTAAATAATGAGCTGTCTGCAAGTCTGTCGTCGTTGTATTCGTTTTGTAACGTGATAATAATTATACCGGATACAATTATTGACAGTGATTGCAATACAATCAGCCAGTAAATGCACGATATTCTTAGTGAAAATATCTCTAAAACTTAAATGACATTAATTTGTTTGTTTTTTTGTTGCAAAAGTACTCTTAAATCAGTTTAAAAACAACTTGTTTATTTTTGTTATCACATAATTATTGTAATGAAAATTATCTTGAATTTACTTCACTAATTTGAAGTTTCGTTAAAATATGTTTTTCCATTTACCCGTATTTGCTTGAGGATTAAATGCATCTTACACAATAGTTAAAATAACAGAAGCATCAACAATCAACACTAATCTTTTATTCAATAGTTTAAGCCCGTTTCAAGGTAAATGTTGGAAATCAATAGATTTAGATATTTACAGCCAATTTACAGACATTTTCGATATTTTCTTATTCTTGCATCATAACAGGAAAATGCAGTTTTAATTGCAAATGTTCTGTTTAAAGAAGAATGGCATTATGTGCGCAAAACAATATTGAGTAGAAATGTTCAGATGGAAAATTACCACAGGAATAATAAGCGTTCAAGAAATGACACATTTAAAACCGCCGACCAAATGCTGTAAGCTTTGTTTTTATTTTATGCAAAGAACAAATGCAGGCACACCAACAATTAGTGCAATATGATGTGTATATTTAACGTCATGTCATTATGATGTACATTTTCATTATGTAAGCGTCACGTTTGAACAGATGGTAATAATTTCTACGTTGTATTGGACAATTATAGTTCATGTTTACAAATGTGCAACCACCTGCACTTTGCATTGACCTTGATTTGAATTTTTGCGTTGTTTATCCACATGCTCAACTTTGACAGATTCTGATGTCACTTTTATGCAACTACCTATTGCACATATTGTTTCAGTTACATGTATAAGGTAGCTAAAATGCCTGACTTGTATCAGTTTCAGGTTACTAATTCATTTTAAATTTGTTTATTGTAAAATGATTGACCTTCAAAATGATAAAACGAAATTCGTTGATTGATTGTTTCTTGCCACCATTCTTGCATCAATTTTCTGTCAATATTAAAAAATGTAGTATCATCGTAAAATTTATTCGTTGACTAATTCATTTTTTGAGGAATTTTGTCATTTGAAATCCATTAAAATTCGAAATTAATAAAAAATCCCGCTTATGTGGCTTAACATCTTAATGTGGCAATGGCAACAAAACATCTATAGTTCTCTGAAAAATAATAAAGCAATAACTGGTTTTAGCTTCCTTATCACATATTGCCACATTATAAAAGAAGAAACCGGCCCCTGAGCACGTAAACTTTTTTCCAAAATTTTAACGTCCCAACTTGTCAATTTCTTATAGGATTGGACCATTACCTTTTCCGTCCAAAAAACCGGCTGCCTTGACTGAGCTGAAGCTACTAAAGAACCTTGGCTGCAAGTGCGAGGTTCCAAATGATGAGGGGGAAACTGTTGTCATCAAGCTGGAGGATCGTGGGGAATGGGAACTTTGTCGATATTTTAAAAGCCTTCATTAAAAAATATGCATTCATTTCTAAATAATGTCAAATGCAATAATTTTATATGTAATCGCAGGAAATAAATAAAAAATTCTAAATTTCATATAAACACTTTGGTGCCCACCGCTCTGATAAATTCCGATAAATATTTAAATACAGTCTATCTGTAACTTTTCGACTGGGTACATAAACAAAACAATTTAATTTTAATAAAAGTTTTAAGACACATTGCTACAAAAACACACACAAACAACCTAATTTGCTACTTCAGAATGTCACAAAAAATTTGTTTTTCACATTTTGTCACGCGTGTTATTCTTTTTCAACAGTTTGGGAATGTAGGCAAATTTAATGAAAATTTATTTAATGAAACAGTTTTGCATAAAATTATTTTCATGAAACTAAAGTTATACGCTAAGAACATTTATTAAACTTGCACAATGAGAACTAAAACCTATAACTTTACCAACTGTCGTCCAACAGGATTGCATCAAACGTTCGTAATGTAACCAACAAAACATATTCCACTAAAAAGCTCTTCCCGAGATACCAAAACCACCAGAACCTAAGTCTGATTGGTACTGTAGCTTGAGCTTTCATCAGCTTTAATTTGTTTAGTCTTATTTTAAACTTAATGTACGCCGTTTTAGCTCTTAATCTATTCCTTTCCACTAATCTTACTTCCGTCTCTAGCACAAAACATGCCATCGTAAGTACAATCCATTGTGTGATCACCGAAAACCCAAAAGCTACACCTATCATTAGATACAACGTCATTGAAATAGTTTTAATTGGACATTTAACCAGTGCCCAGCAAGACGCCACTAAAGCATAAAATCCTACTGTGATCCCTACAGACACGAAGAAATTTGTAAGATTTTCCACTTTTCTCACCAAAATCTCAAAGCTCCTATGATAATAGTAAAATCTATTGAAATCTTGAACCAGCACAAATAATATTTTTATGACGTTTCTTGCTCTTAGCAATATTATGACTGCACAAGAGCCACAAAATAAGCCTATTCTACTTGACTCTAAATTACATACGAAGAAAAATATAAATCTAACGAAAACTACGAAAAGAATGGTGGATATATTCCTGTACAGAGGGTCTGGTAATATAGCTTCAAAAATGAAATACAAGCAATCAAATTGGGATTGTACAACGGCCACTGTAAAAATAATTGCTACTAATGGTCCTGCTGGTACTATCGTAATTGGTAGCAAAATTGATAAGTCAACCTTATTCATCTTTGCGTCTTTTTCGTATTCTAAAATATTATAAACAAATTAATTAATATGTACTTTTGTAATATATAACATTTATGTAGATAATTACCTTCTTCTAATTTGTCTGAAATTTGAAGTATTTCGTTGACTACAGAAGTAATTATGTCGATATTCAAATAGCTGAGAAATGACATCAAACCAATCGCACAATAAAATGCTCCAGCTGCAAACGAAGCTGCCATATGAAAGTTGCTAAAGTTTGGGGTTGGATAAATGTATCCAAGATAGATACAAACAGAAAAGGCAGCAAAGCCGTGAATCGTGATTAGAATGATGATGACTTCAAATGGAATTAATTTATATGAGGGGGTAATCAAAAATAGTTTGGACTTTTGGAAGTCCCATTTTACTGGAAAGGGCCACATGTAAAAATGGCATATGGAAATAAGGCGAAAAGCCAGTTCTTCGTATATCTTTAGAGTCATTGTGAAAGCTAACCAACTTTCAACGTCAGTATTAACTTAGAAGAGCTTGCAGATATGAACTAGTTCGTTTGACCAAGACTGGTACCCGTGCAGGAAGTATTTAGCTAAAATGTATCCAATTATTAAATGAAATTTATTTGTTTGTTATTTTTATGTAACCTTAAAGTAGTTTTTAAGATTTAAGCAAATGCTTTATTTTGTTATTACATGATTGCCACGAAAATTCCAGCCAAAATATAATCATCATCAAAATGCTACAACACTGTTTTGAAAATTGATTTGAAAATATGTTTTTCAATTTTTGTGTTTTTGTCTGATGCCTAATTACATGAATTACATGGTTCATAATATTTTTAATGGTAGAAGTATAAAAATTATTCTTTTATAATATTTTCTGGTCCAATCAATTTAGACTCGTTTCAAGATAATTATTTCAAGAGTTCTAGTTCTAGAGTTTTCCTCTTACGTCAACAGATCTGCTTCGAGTTCCTTACTTTTGTTGGCAAACAGAATAGATTTGATATGAGCTTTAAAAACAAATATTCTGTTTCTGATTTTTATGATAATATGCACAATGCAGCAGCTCATTATTGCATATCGGAAAATTACCACCAGAAAAGTAATGCGTGTTTAAGAAATGACACATTTGAAACTGCAGACCAAATTCCAAGCCTCCTTTTTAACATATTGCTACTATGCGAAGTACAAAAGAACTTAATATAATTTATTTAAACAAATGCAAGAATGCATATTTGCTTACGATTAATGCAGTATGATATAATGAAGTACACATGGCGTCATATCAATAGTGATGTGCATGTACATTATGTAAGCGTCGTGTTTGTCCAGCTGTTAATAATTTTCTCTCGTTTCTATTGGACAATTATACGCCATTTTTTCCTCATGTGCAACCACCTGCAGCTTGCATTGACCTTGATTTGTATTTGTGCATTGTTTACCCTCCTGCTCAATTATGACAGGTTTTCATGTCATTTTAATGCAACTACCTATTACCCATATTGTTTCAGTTGCATATAAAAGGGAGCTTGAACTTGACTTTTATCAGCTTCAAGCTACCATTTAATTTTCAATTTGTTATTGGAAATCGATTGACCTTAAAAATGGTTCACCGAAAATCGTTAATATTTCTTGCTGCGATTCTTGTAATCGGAGTGGCAGTATATTCACCAGCAGAATCGTCGGCTGTAAAGCCAAATAGCCGTAAGTTGAAGAAAATCCATAATTTTTTAAATACAAATCTCCAAATTGAATATTTATTACTTATTGTTTTAAAAATTTGTCATCCGTTAGGATTTTTCTGGTTGCGTCCCGGTGCTATTCCTTGGATCCCAATTAATTTGCCTAGACCACCTGCACCAGCACCGCCGCCACCACCTCCGGCAGAGAGTCCACC
>JAQIXW010003887.1:0-12412 GCA_034700685.1 Willowsia buskii
GCATACCTCAGCAGGTACCAAATTTAGACTAATAATCTGGAGAGTGTTATTTTCCAGAGGTTATGTCAAATCAATTCGTACAACATTTATCAAGATTGATGACCGGCTCAAGAGTATACCGTTGTTTACTGATTGGTGGTTTGTCACTTTGCGAATGCTAGACGAGGGATCAGCTAGCACGGATTGTAAACATTCCGACCCTCAGTTTCCACCCAAGCATTCTCTCCACAAGAGCGCTTTCTGCGTTGACAGGTACACATCTCCATCCCACGGATTTGCACTATTTTATTATAGTCAAGATCGTGAATATGAGCACTCCTATGCCTCGATAGCCAAATTGAATTTGAATTTGATGAACGCATATCATATTTTGGACAATCAGGCCCCAGATTTTACACCTGAACCAAAAACATGGTTTACGTGGGGGAGAGTGTCGTATCATTATGAGTTTCAAAAATTCTTGGGCTCCATCGTAGAGTCGGGTATTTACACATTACATTCATCTTATCTCAAAAATAAAAATATAAAGCAACTTATTTTGGAGAAATTTGTCCCTCGTGCAAGCGAAGCGATGGCAAATCTAATGCAAAAATCTTATAACCAGTGGAGCAGCTTAGGATGTTTTAAGCTTTACAAGCAAGTGTGCTCTTCCGCGCAGCTGCTTACCAATCCTTCTGAATCAATTGAGGAGAGTGTACGAAATAAAGATTTGCTAAGTTTGTGGGCGCTCTTTGTTGTCCCAATTATCCTTGGTATTTGCAGTTTCCTAGTTTTAGAATTGAATAAAGAGTAACTGTGCACTTGTCCAATTAGTTATAGTAAGACATCAGTCAATTTTATTGTGAGCGACATCAACATCTACAAATCGACGTGAGGTCATGTTATTATTTTAATAATTTCTGTTGTTGGGATGTAATGTGTGGTTAAGATGTAAGCTGTTTGTAATTTAAAATGAAACGATAAATTTAAAAACTAATTAGTGCTAAAAATATTTAAAATCCCAATTTACTTTATAGGGGGAGCAGTTAAATAAACACTCCATTAGAAATAGGCATATTTTAACAAAAATTGTGTTTAAAATAAACTAAGATACTTAGAAATAAATTACCAAGCTAAGTATCCAAGCTAATTCATCTAGGTCAGATTTATTGGTGCTGTCTTAGCTTTTACATACTTTCATCCATTTTAACGAACACTTATTTTTCAATATTCCACAAAGCAAATAAATACGAAGTATTCATCCAACCTGTCAATGGCTCATAATGGTATATTTGTGTATATTACATATATTGCCCACAAAAAGTAGCAACTCGTTTAACTAAATGGTAGAGACAACTCTTTTATTAACATATTCATATTCATATTTAGCAAGTTTGATGCGTAAATTCTCTCCGCGTCCATATACCAAAAAGAGGCAGTCAACCTCTTCAAGAATGAGAAAACAAGAAATATAAAAGAGGTCAATTGAATACAATTCTTTTATTGCAAATGCCAACTCTAAAGACCATCTGAGTCGAACATTCTCCACACCAAGTGCTTTTAAAAGTCCATATTCAAAATTAATGTCATATTAAAACTATGATTTTGCTATGATATTTTAAGTAACTCGATTGGTTTTTGCAACTGTATTAACGGGTACAATACACTTGACTTTTAATAAAATTTTGTTTTAAATTGTGTACCTTGCTATCAGTAGATTGCATTTAAAATATTACGCAGAAATACAAGTGTATTTGAACATAAATGCACGGAAATTTAATATTTAAATTAAGTTTCAAGTTGCTACACATTCAGTAAAATATTTTAAACACCAACAGCTCTTAAGATTTATATGCAAAACTTTTTAAGGTCTGCCACGCCATAAGGGATTAAGTTGTCAAGAGAATGTTCTCTAGGATCAAGTGTCTGATACGGTTGAGATAATTTTTGTTAAGTGACAGTTAAAAAAGTCAGTTGAAGGTGACTAATGAATAGATGTCCATCTCAAACGCAACGTGAATTCGCTAATAAAAATATATGGAAAGTAGTTTTTTAAATCTTTTTTTTAAAATGTACAGTACTCTTTATTAACAAGCTAGCTGGAAATATCACCATTAGCATAAAGTACATTTCTGGACAAAAAATGGACCAAGTCTTTTTGCCAGCAATAGAAGCTTATTTCTTCATCTAATCTATATTTTGGCTTTATGAACGAAAAGATTTTTTTAAGAATGTCTGTCACCACGGATTTTAAGAATACTTTATTCTAATTGTATGCCTGATATTAAGAAATATTTTGTGGAGTAATATTAAGGTGGGTATTGGTTTTGTATGTTCATTCTTGTCAGTCTTATGTACAGGTTAGGTAAACTACAGCTAAACATACTGCTTAAGTATGAATACTTTTCTGAGCATTCTTTTTATAAACACGCTGGTTTGCGCACGTAGTACTGTCTTTGCTGCAATCATTCTCAGGACACAGAACATTTCACAGTTCAACAGATATTGGCCGTTTATAAATCAATTTTTGGATGATTGTACTGTTCATTTCTCCAGAAGTGAAAGCTCATGGCTAGACTTATTTCACAGTGTGTTGCATCTCTGCCGACAGCAAAACCACAATAGGCCATGTGTAAGCATTCACACAGTGTCTCCTCCCAACGTTTCCTCAAACACTGAATTTTTGTCACATGAAAGAATGTATTGGAATGCAAGTCATTACAAGGATATCTCACCGATTTATAACTTTGCATTCTCCCCTGTGAAAAACAGTGAGCGTTGTATTTTGGAGCTACCACAAATAAACGTCACCCATGTGGACTTTTACCAAGCAGAGAGAAATCAATGTCAACGGATAGACCTTGATTTACGCTGCCGTTGGATTCATGTACCAAATTTTGTCCTCACACCGGTTTCAAAACATATGGATCATTCCCAAATAAACCTTTTTTGGGTTTTGTTATCGTGATAGGACGGCACATCACAGGATCTCAAGAATATTTTTGCTGAATAGTGAAAAGTTTCAGCTTTTGGGAATGTGCCTAAAATGTTTTCTCTCCGCACCAAACTACAATGAGCAAGTTCACTGGAATGAAGTTAAATCACATCAAATGTCGCTACCACGTGTATATCTTATTAGTTTGCTTGACCACACAAAAAACGATAGAGAAATTATTCACGAGCCTTCTAAATGCCCGCATGTCGGGCCATTTACCATATTATATTCCATTTACCCCGCTGTTCATTTATGCATTCTGGAAATTTTCTTTTGGCAACATAATCTCACAATGTCTCATGATTTTGCGCCTGCTTATTTTCCTGCGTACGGTCTTCCTGGTTATTACATATTTTCATGTGGATCTACCAGCGTTGGGACACGCTACACAATTTTTATCAAGCGCTTGAGTCGCAGCAGATCATTCCAATCTTATTTTTCGCTCGTGTCTCCGTTTAACGGGAGAGGATGGTTGCTTGTAACAAGCAACCTACTATACTTGGGCTTGATCTTGAAGCTAACGAAATATTCAGTTAATTTATATTTTTGGTTGTTCGGAACACTTTTGGAACAATGCAATGATAATAGAAAGCAATTAAACTGGAAAAACTGGTACCTTGTTGCAATTTGGTTGCTTGGGGTGATACTTATTCGTAATGCGTACACCTCAACAATGTTCACTTACATGGCAACAGAGGGAGGACCTGGATACGTTCCTGAATCACTGCATGATCTACTTGATTTCAGTGACGTGGATTTCCTTACTACGCCGTCACTTCGAATAGGTCAACGATATTACGCACAGAATCTGGACAACTCACGATTTCGTACAGATATTTCAAAACTGTTGGGCAGACTCGTAAGTACGCATATGCGTCAATGGTGGTATGCTACTTTGGAAATGTTGGAGGCTATATCCGCAAGCACGGGGTGTTCAGAGTCTGGTTTTAAGCTTCCACAAAATTTGTCGAAGAACGTATTCAAATACCATAAAAACACATTTCCGTGTTATAAATTTGAGACTTTTGCGCTATTCTATTCTACCCAAGATATTGACTATTTTATGGAATTAAGTGAGGCCTCAGTAGCCAAGTTGAATATTAATTTGATGAAAGCATATCATATTTTCGAATACCAGAACCAAAATTTTGCGCCCGAACTGTATGCATGGTTTACGCGTGGTAGAACTACGTATCACCACGATTTTCAGAATACATTAAGTTCCATCATTGAGTCGGGAATTTACACATTGCAAACATCATATCTCAGAAATCAAAAAGTCAAAAGAAATCTTAAGGAGCTTTTCCCTCATCTAAGCAAAGCAAGAGCGAACCTAATGATAAAATCGTATCAGCAGTGGAGCAGTTTGGGATGCTTTCAACTTTACAAGCAAGCGTGCTCTGTTTCTGAGCTGCTTAGCAATCCTATTGAATTTATTGATAACAAGGTACACAATAAAGATTTGTTTAGTTTGTGGGCTCTCATTTTGCTGCTGGAGATGCTTACTCTTTGTATCTTTATAATAAGTTTACTATCAAAAAGAAAGTAAGTCGTACCTGGTAATGTATGCCAACAGAGTAAATATTTGACTCAAAAAATTGCTTTAGTTCCATTATAAAATTTGCATTAAATAAACTTAATAAAAGTGAGTACACAGACTGGATTGATAAAAAGTCAGTATATGGAAATTAGAATATAAGTATTTTTTTTACAGTAAGCGTTGGTTGATTAGGTTTTAATAAAATGCTTTAAATGCAAATTAGCTTAACGTAATATTGATTCATTTATGGTGATGTGCGATTACTCAAATTTAGAATTAAATTTGTGCCCAACAATAAATACAAATTGGTCGACGTTTTAGCAAATCGAATTTGCGTTGACAAATAAAAGTAGATGGAGCATAAAAGCCCATTCCTAAAATATTATAAAGTTGATTAAATCAAATTAGTGTAACAAGAACAATAATCTTTTCCTTATCATTTATTTATTTACATGGGAAAACGTAACCACAACGCTTAATGTCGCCGTTAAATAGTCCCCAACTACATGTATTAAATTAAGCTCGCAAATATAAAAGATTTATATGAGGAACTTGTTTTTGGCTTATAAATAAGTTCGTTTGCATGTTTTGACAGTACAGTGTTGTGGTGAGTCATTCTGAATACAATTTGTTATATAAAGAGATACTTACGAACATATTAATTTCCATTATGACAAGGATGCTTTGAATAGTGTTTTGAAGCATTGACAAGCTCATGGATTAGCATGGAAACATGATGGCAACGAAATTAAAATTTGAACGACTTCGTATTACATTTTGAATTATTTAAAATCACACTTAAATCTAATCATATTTTCATTGAGACGTGTAAAATTACACACGTGCAGCTAAGGTTAGATGATTGGGTTTGTCTTCGATTTTCATGCGATCCATATTGATCTTACTTAATTTTAAATTTTTATAAACATAAGGATTCTAAATTAGTTACGATTTAAAAATATGCTTTCATGTTTTGAAGCACTGCATTTTTTAAGAACAGAATCCTCCGCACTCGATGCTTTAGAGACATATATTTTCATATTTACATGATATCACCCTAACAATTAGCAGTAATGAGCAGACAAAAACAACTTTAATAAAAACAATTACTTACTCCCGCCATACCTTATGGGCAGAACTGAATAGTGTTTCTCCTATGCTGAATAATATATTGATACTAAAATCTGTCAGGTGTTAACAACTTACGATTAGTGATTCAAGTTAGGTGGATTTTTCTCTTGAAGATAAAACCCAGTCATTGCAGTTCCAAATCGGTCAACACCATGTCACCATGAACGCTCGTTTGGTTTTCCTTGCGATTCAAATGAAAGATACTTATCCATTCTGTTCCTGTTCCATTCGAATCTGTCAATTCTGTACTGTTTTCATGAATGCTGACTTCACAGATTGAAGTTTTTATTCCCGTTGGTTTAATTTGCAGAATTTGCGACCAAGATAAGGTCTCGATCAAGAATAAAATGACACCAGAAATGCAAAAGATCCAAAAAATTACAAGAATACTGAGAATATCAGGGCGAGAAATTTGTTCTCCCGGCAAAACTTTGTTTGGATTTGGATCTTCCACTGAAATATTGAGATCATATCTTCCCGCTATTCCTACCCAGTTGTCCCATTTCTCCGGTAGACCACTCTCTCTCATTCGAATGTAGGTTTGTATCATCCAGTACCGATTCACCGTGTACATTTCTACGAAATCTGGGTAGGTTTTCAGGTACTCAGGAAGAATGTAGCACTCTGCTTGCGTCATGTTCAGTTTGGTAACTTGAATGTATTTCATGTGATTCAAATATATGAGTTTTTCGATTCCGTACACTGGTTTCATGTATTTTTTGGCAAGAAGGCTGGCTAGTTGCAATGGTGCTAAGATGTAATCTACATGAAAACTTGTGTTGAGTTTTTCCAGCAAACCCTTCACCTTAAATTCGTAAAAGTATGCCTCACTCGGGGATAATATCTCATTCCAATATATTATTTTGTACCCGGCTGAAAGTACTTCTTCAATAGATTTGAATGGGTGAAATTGGTTAGGGACAGTGAGCGTACTCATAATTCCATTTCCATAGAAACCACAAACAAACATTCCAAAAAACTGTAAGAGAACACACAAATGTATTTTTGCCATGTGTCGCTGAACCGTATTCCCAAAAAAAACTCCAACGCAGTTGAGAACGTGCCATAATAATAAACCATTTTCCATATTTCCTGTTCGTCTTAACAGGATCGTAATGGCAATAACAGAGCAGAATGCGCAAATCCAAATCACACAAGTAAAAGGTCGGTACCAGGTCATGAAATCAATCATTCTCTCATGGTCTTTGCTTTCATGATTGAGACAATACAATAACGACTCTGTCTCATGGTGTGAAAACGTAAGTCCAGTGTTTTTCTCATAGCGGTCAAAAATCAGGTCACCATAATCAGCGCGAGCACCTGAGTTGAGTGTATACTGTTCTGACGATCCAAAATCAATCAATAGTAAACCCAACAGGTCAAAGTCAAACGAAATGTTGTGATGGAGTGAAAGCAGAAATGTAGACATGTATTGTCTACTGCACAAACTAACCTTTTTGTCTGAATTCACAAATCTTTCGCATTCTAACGGATATTTTCTTTTGGAATGTGCGATATATGCGGAACCAGATATTAGCAAGCTAACTGTACGTCCGTTTCCATGTCTGAAATATTCGCTATGTAGGCGCAGTGGATTGCTCAGTTTCATCATGGCCGGAACATCAAAATTTGTAGACGTTTCAGTACAGTATCCATTACAGACAACTATCCATTTAGTTTGAAATTCGATTTCAGCAGAAGGAATTGCAAAGAGCAAGACTTTTAATGCAGGGTAATCTCTCCAATTTCTGTTAAAAAGGCGGTAAATGTTGGGTTGAGCATTCCCAATTTTGTGTAAAGGAACAAGTAACAGCGTGGTTGGGTGCATAGCGATGTGTTTGAATGTGCTATCCATAGTATCATGACATGCAATCACAATGTAGAACGGCTGTGTAAACTTGAACGGATTATCATTGAAAAACGATTCTTTTGCCTTACTACTATAAATTCGGTATCGTAACGAAGTGCTAAGAAATTTGTCTTCAAAAGACAAATGATTCCAGCAGTAGAAAACCACTTCGTAGCTTCCTTGTAAAACAGACAATATTTCTCGGAAAGAATTTAGACTATCTTGTAGAGTCTTATACTCATAGTTGTTGTTTAAGTTTGCGGTAGCGAAGCTTGCAAATAATAATGTAAGAGGAACCCACAACATTTTTATACCAATTTGCTTTCTCATATTTTCCTTTGCAATTTTTGTTCTTAATTTTGAATGTTTGACATTTTTGAAGGATTGTGCTTGCAAAACGGTTAATATTTAATTTTGTCGTGTGAGAACGCTTCACTTAAATATTAGTGTAGTTTCCAGTGTATTCTGTTAAATATTTAGTACTTATCGTTTCACAACTAAAAGTCACAGTATTCTACTTTTGTGACTCGAAATAGGAAATGGATGTGCCAAATTTTTAAGCGCCTAGCGTACGAATGAAAATGTTTTTGGTGCACGTTATGTCCTATGCACTGGCCTGTCTTTTTTACGCAGTAAAGGATCAGAATTTTAATGCTCTTGCCATAGAGGATTTTTTAAATGGTAGAAGTCTTTCCTATGTATCGTGCGTTATTTGGAGACTTTGCTCGCAATTATGAGTCATTTGAAATAGTCCCTACTGATCGAGCTTCAATCATTGTCAGTTTTCTTTCCCGCTTTTATTAATTATATGTAAAAGAATAGTCTATTATGCATTGTGTTTAATTCTTTTTAGCCTAATATTTTGTTTTGTGTGTCTTAAGTTTTCAACAGTGGAATTTGATCATCCAAGTTTGAGGAGTTTCTTAGCATTTACTTTATTACTGCTTTTTTTTAAATTACACATATAACTGGTGACAGTGAGGCTGTTATGAAAAACAGTTGCCTAGTGATGTATCTATTTTAAAATTTCGTTTTATTTCTTCAAACTAAATAAAAGGCTGTGCAAAGAAAACTGTGACAAAGTTTGATCACTTTCCCATTTACAAATCCTTACTTAAGTTGAAATTCATATTTATTTGTACCTCACTTGACCTTTTTATATTCAGCAATTCCTAAGACCACTGCGTGTGACCTTTTGCTTTATAAAAAGGGACTTTTTTGTGCATCTTATTGTTTTCCAAATTAGAAGTTTATGACCGTACAACAGCTTTATGGTTATACTAGTTAATGAGGCGTAATAAGTAATAACACTCTCTGCTAAACTAATTTTGGAGAAAGTGTCACACGTTATATGTAACTTAAAAGTTAAAAACATGGGTCTTGCCTTTTGCCTTCAATATTTTCCCGAATTTTGTCACGATTTCATTTTTACACCCTTTACAAGCCTAAATAACCTGTCATGTAAGTATATCTGATTGTATGTAATGTAATCAATTCGTATGTAATCAAACACGTAATCTTTGTTGCGCAAGTAAAATACTATTAATAGCCATTGCTATTACTAACAAAGCTTAACTACTGGATGTGGTAAGGTATGTCTTTACATGTTATGTACTAGCTTGTATGTGGATTGTGTAAGCAAAAAGTAATTAGAAATACTTAATAAGAAGTAAGTAGTTTTAAAATAACATTGGCATGTACGTTATCAGTAAACGTGATGATAATTAGCCACGGGTAAGGGTAGACAGATGTTTATTTTGTACAACCAAAAATTAGGAACATGAAACTACTGGTCAAGACACCAATCTTCATGATGATGATTATTAACATCATAAAATTTGGCGTACCGATTTTTACAAAATCGGAGGCGACATCGGTTGAAATTCGAATGAACTTGAGCTTGCTAGCAACGGACAGACAAACTGAAAGTTTCCATTAAGTAACTTCTAGGATTAGTTTTTTAAAAATGTTGTTGCCTTAATACCCACCATGTGGATGAAAAAACATCATTTGTTTTGAAGGCATTACATTTTTTAAACAAAAAGTTGTAAATAAGTTTCATAGACGAAATATGATTCTGATAGACATAAAATTTACAAATAATAAAACTATAAATCAGTTCCACAAAATCTTGTATTTGCCATACTTTTCTGCAGAAACTACTGATCAATTTGGATTACAGATGTAGTTCTGGATGCCGTTCTTTGTAACACACTTTTGATTCTCATGCTTTTCGTATGTGTCTGTGTTTCGAGTGATTTTAAATACGGTCACTTTCACTGCTTTTCCTGTCAATACATAAGCTTTAAGTTTCTCATCGGGAACTTCAACTCCATTTATTTTTTATTATTGGCACATCTTAATTTATTTCAATGGAGGTAGGTTCTTTGCTTCGTTCGTAGTGTTGACATGACCCGACTGATAGAACTGTAGCAAAGGATTTGGTCTCTTGTTATGTCATCAGAAAGAAACCTAAGTCCTAAGCATTGCTGCAATTTTAATTTCACAATACTTAGGATACAATAATTGAGTTTTAAGACACCCCAAAAAATCCTAATTTATTCTACCAAACCTTAATTTGATTTCACAAGGCTCAGCAAAAGGCAGAATTCTAATTACCTATTGTGGAATCAAATGTCGATAACATTAGAATAAATCCAATCCCAATTCTCCCGAAAGATTAATTAAGAATAAAAATCAATGAAGACTCCATTAATCCAAAGAAGAATTTGGGATATTTTAAAGCAAAATAGAGAATAAATCATAGCATGTGAATTTATATTTAAAAACAATGGAGAATTAGAATCACTGGAGACATCTGGTTTTAAGCCTGGCCAAGCTTGCCTCCAGGTATCCTATTACCCCAGAGGCTACTGAGGCTCAATGGAAATTCGGGGAAAACAGAATTAAATGGAACTAATAGTAATAACGAATTTACTCCTTTTTAAGAATGCTGTTAAGCATTGCCTATAAAGCTAACTAATTACAGATTAGGGGAATCGTGAAAGTTAGAAAGAAAATTCATTTCTGATTTCAGAGTAGGTGCTTGAAAATACGTCTCCCTCCTAGTTGATCCACATGTAAAAAGTATGTCGAATCGTGCAATAAAAAATTCAATGCAAGTGGACTTCATTTAATTTTAATTTTTAAAACACTTTCCAATTTACGAGTAAAACTTAAATCAAAATGCTTGATTTTTTCGATTCGACCCACAATCCATAGAAGGTGTGGAAAATATTTTTCCCGGAGCACATTTAGCCTTTGAAATCATAAGTATATGTATTGGCATATACATATTCCCTAAAGCAATTAAGCAAAGCACTGTAGAGTCTTCTTCTTACTTTATAGCTGCCATTTCTGTTCATCCAAACTTTTAAGTACACAAGTGCATCCGAACTTTGGTTGGCTGATCCGCTCGAGACACTTTCGAGGGCTCACGTCTCCCAGAAGTGTATTCTAGAGATACAAGGATGGAGAGCATTGGAGAACGTTTTACACTTCCACGTCATTCATCCATAAAGAAAAATACTTGGATGACCAAAGAATTTGCTCATATGGTTTGATTCGACTCCATTTAATTTTTATGTCTCGTTGACATGGTCTTACAGGATATTAGGTCGTTAGAAATTAAAAGTGTTTCTTTGGAATATTTTTTCGCTTTGTAAGTGATGATTTTAGAGATTGTAGTCCATTAAATAAAATAGTTAACTTAAATTCCATTCATATCTTGATGTTTCTGTAATAGAACTGGTATGTTGATAAGGTAGTCGACCGTGCGGATTTCATAGGAAGCAAACCGATGGAAAAATTGTTCGGGAGTAGATTATAGCTGATGGCGAAACTTGTGTTTTCCTTCTACACGCTCATTTAAACTTATTGTGATTGATAAGCTATTTCTCAGTAAGATTCGCAGTAGTCTTATCAACCACCGCCATCTCCTTGCCAAATTTCTTGCTATCATTCGAAAGTGGTGGTTACACACTCGTTTCTAAAACCTTATTCACTCAAAAAATCTCACCGCCCACTGCTGCCTTAGTTCGGCTTCCCGAGTTGTATCGTCATCGTGAACATTTGTCACATGGGTTGAACATATCAGTCATCCCTTAATTATTGTTATCGTTTCGTTATGGAGGGAACACAATCGTGCTGCAGATCTGCATCCAATTTTTGTAGTTTGAACACGAACCAATTCTACCGACTACGAGATTCGGGTCGCATTTGCTTACCCACGACACTCTTGTGGGCATTCAGGATAGTAACTTGTTACATGTCAGTATTGTCGATGCTTTTATTTTAGAAACATCATCATGCATGTCAAAATATAAATAGCGTTTGGTTATCAACTCCGGTTTACTTTTACTCCTAGTTTTTAGTAACTCCAAATCTGAAGATCACCATCCACAGCTTAATGCGAAGTTTGTTAACAAATGCAAGTTTGAAGTTAAAAATAAATTTGTTCTGATGACGAAAAATTTTGATAAAGGACAAGGACCAAATGGCTCGCCCTGACTTCATTTAAATTTTGTTCCTCATTCTTGTATTTATAATAAAAGTAGATTGATTATTTCCTAAATTCATTATGCCGCTGCCAACAATTAAACTTTCTTTATTTATTACACAGGTCGTTGCAGGAATTATCATAAAAGCCATAATAGGCTAAATATAATTATTCTAAAAATTTTTCACTGATCTTCAATAGTTTTTGGAGAGAATGAAGTCTTCCATCGCATTCTATTTTTTGAGCGTATGTCTACCTCACGAGGGACACTCACGAGGTATTCGGCTCAGAATCAGAATCTTGGTAGTGTAGAGTTGTTGTGCAGGCGACGTGTAGATGGATAGTGTGACGGATGGTCGTTGTCGCCTATATGTCTCTCTTGGGTGTGACGTAGTCGTCGTGTCAGAGGTGGTGAGGGGA
>JAQIXW010003888.1:0-12411 GCA_034700685.1 Willowsia buskii
GACAGACAGACAGACGGACGGACGGACAGACGCCACGGGCATTCTGAGTAACTTGCTTCTGAGTCGCAAGTTAATAAACTCAATCACAAAAACCCACACAACACTTACATAGTTTCTACCTTTTCGCGCAAAACCTCAGGCTCAGTCAGTTTGGCTGTGGTACTTTGGTCAGTTTGGTGTACTTGTGATTGTAAGGTGCTTGCATGAATTTGGGGATCTGACAACAACAGACCCATAATAATGAACCGGTATAAATTCCTCAGTCCCATCGGCATCATTCAAACGTTGTAACAATAACTAATGATTAATTTTGCAAGCGATTACACATTAAGATTTACTGGTGATGAGCACCATCTAATTTTACTTGGACATACTTTACTTTACTTTAACATAGTATTAGTTATGCTTGTGTAGTAGCAATGAATAACCATTAGGATTCCTACAAGTTGTTAAATGTGGGCACAACTTGTATGTAAACATTTAGTAAAGGTGAAATGCTAATTTGAGTAAAAAGGAATATGAAATTCCATTCTGGGACCTGCACACTTTCAAGACAACCACAAGGAAATTGTATACACAATACATACCACAAATTTTATGCAACTTGCATGATATTTGCATGCTTATAACTGTAGAAAAGCATATATTTAGTTTGTCCGTACAGCCTTTAAATAACATAATATTTAAGCTTCGTATAATAGCAGCAACTCAAGAGGAAATTCCACAAATTGAATTTCGGTTTTCTTCCTTTTACCTTAAATACATTAGTCGTGTACGTGTGTGGTTTTGCTTTTCATGTGTTTAAATAAATGCGATGAGCATCATGCATGCATGCTTGGACAAAGTTTGTGAAAGTTTTGTGAACTCTTCTTAGACCTCCTCTCTTGTAATCAGCAACAAAATGTACATACTTTCATGAAGTAGCAGTAAAAAGGTCTACCGTCACCACAAACAAAACAGGTAAAACATAGATGCATTAAGAAGAAACACGAGCTAAACATGAAAGAAAATTTTGTTTAATCTTGTTTTAAAGTAGAAAGTACAGATTTCTTGCTCTTTTATGCATTTCAAGAAGTAATATCCATGTTCGTGTTACGTGGAATGTATATTATATGCATGTACAAATGAAATAATGAATGAATATAGCATTATGACTGCTTACTGTCTGTGTGTTCATCCATGCATTTATTCGAGGTAAAGTAGCACATCCGCATATTATATGGCTCGTCGTAAGTGTGTATACTTTATAAACATTTTTATAGTGGGACGGTAAAAACGTTTGTTCTCTGCCATCTCCTTACCCAATGGAATGAAGTGAGAAAAATCTGTGAAAGCATGTTTTTACTCGCCATTAGTCTCGTTCTGTTTTCTTAACGGGAAGAAGAAAACATTATGTATATATTCTTCCCCCTCATATATTACCTTCCAGTATATTGAGAAAACGAAATTGGTGAAAGTATGAGCATGGGTGAAAACCTTATAAACCCTTCTACCCACTCGATCTCTTTCGCTTCTCTCTCTCTCTCGCTCTTTCTGACTGGGTTAACACAAACTAATGTGGCATAAGATTCCCATTTCCAAAGATTAGAAAAGAAGAAAAAATGAAGGGAAGGGCTAGAATGAAGGTATATAAAAGGCATAGAGAGGTATGGCATATGCTTGATGTAGCAATAAGTAGCAGCGATCTAATAGAAAATAAAAAAGGTAGGAAGAAAGAGTTGTTGATGTTGCTGCGGCGGCGACTACTTCTTTCGTATACCTCAACTAGGAGATTCAGTGCCCACACCAGTGAGCCCATTAACTATTCGTGGCAAGTGAGAGAAAATGTTGTGGTCATAAAAGGTAATGTTTGTGCTCGACAAGAATCAAAGATCAAATCATTAAAAATTTAGTTCTCACCGTGCCGGCATTCATTTCATCTTACAGAATTCATGGAGAGAGGAGTAGAGTGAATCTTGTGGAAGAGAAGAGACAAGCAAGAAAACTGATGAGGGGAAAGACGAGAAGGGAAAGCGAGAGAGAAAGTGTAAAAGCGTTACTGGAATGACTGCGTACATAACTTTAGTAGGTATCCAGTCATCTTACCATTACTTTACTACTCTATTTTTGTATCTGTCCGCGTTCTTAGACTCAATCTTCAATCTAAGTCTACTAGTTTATTTTTTTCTACAGGCTGAACCCATTCATATCACGTCACCTATTAAGCGTAGTATCCTTTCATCTAAAAACAGGACACTCGCTTTAGAAACAGAAAGAGAGAGTACAGGTATCTACACATAGATACCTGCACACATGCATATATTCATGTGTACTCTATATGCAAGATTGCTCATTCATGTGTTTTGTGTGGACACTGTTGGCAGGGAGTATAGAGTTAGAGTTAACTGTCCTACAGTATAACTATATTGAAATTACTCCATTCCATTGTCTCTAAGGATTGGGAAATAAAACACAGGAAAAATAGTCCTATGGTTAAATTATACGCTCCATTTTTCTCTTCAAACACATGCAGATCTCCATTGCAAATAACAAACACACGTCCAACAGCAATTTGGTAATGTATAATGCAGTTGTTTAGTTAGTTTCTCATAAAAAACAAAATACAGTTTGATAGACACTATATATGTTACGTCTATTACTTCCTGACATTTTACGGTACTACGTCTTCTTCTGCCTTCCATTCCAAACATTTAGAACTATTCCAGGAGAAGTAATAGGGAGTTTGTTACGCCACTAAACCCAACTTGGATTGTGTCCCAACCAGGTCAGGTCAAACACTACAAACACCTTGCCATACGTTTTTATATTATGGCAACACACGGCATCTCATTTTAATAGCTTCATAGTAGGAGGGACTAAAAAATAAAACAGAAGAGGATTGAAGGAATATGGTGATCTGTAGTAGGATGTATGGTTTCACTAGTGGAAAATGTAAAACTGGGTACCGGTTCCACATCATACTTTATCCCCATTGCACCACTATCTCATCTTTGATCTCTTGTGAAGCATACTACATATTTATGATATAATATCAAGTTGAAAAATTCTCAAAACTTTCTACCTGAGTAAAAGAAAAAAGTCAAATATAGAGCTGCCATATTTTATAAATGGACAAAAGTCTGAAAACAACAACAGCAACAAAGGCAAAAAGGCAGGAACTCGAAAACAATAAAGTTGGTTGGTGCATCATCCATATAATATTTGACGCAAGGTGGAAGACAGGGAACCCATGGATCAGTTATACGGTTTGTACTTCACGTTAGTGTACACATTTTAATAAACAAGCATGCTACAAAGACAGGTACTTTCATATGTGCTAGTTTTCTTTTCATCGCCATCATTCTAGTATGCAGTATACATAGTCGGAAGTCGACCAAGCGGAGAAAGTAAAAGAAAATGGAAAGTTAGACAGAATAGAAAAATAGATAGATAGAGAGGGGCCAATCACTTTTCCACCATTTGTTACACACTTTAGTTCAGACCCATCAACGGTGAAAGCTCGCATCTCATTCTTCTCTATTTTTCAAGCATGTTGTTGTAGATGTGCGATTTTAGTCGGTGTTGTTTTCCTGTTGTGTTTTTATCTCTGAATCTTTTTCACTGCGTACGGATTGTTGATTGAATGTAGGAATCCTGTGTTAAAGAATCCTGCTTGGTCACATTTCCTACATTTGGTCAAGAAGATGTCAGAGGGCAAATCAATCCTTTCCGCACACAATCAAAGAGTGAATCATGGAGTCAAAAGGTGTGTCTTCCTTGTGTAAAAAAATTACTCAATCTTGGTTGGAAAATAAGAAGCTTATAGGTCTGTGTCCTTAGTCCTTACCGTGCAGGTTATTTACCTCCTCTCTGTCGTTCACTCTTACCATACATAAATTTGTTTTCTTACTCGAACATCATTCGCCTCAAAATTTAATATAAACTAAGACTACATCATTTTTCAACATGAAGAGAACATCATTCCTTTGCTGATGGGAGTGAAAGTGTGGTTTTGTTTTTCAGTGTGTAAAAAGTGAACGTCTGAAGCTCTCTTTGCTTTCTCTCTTTCACTTTCCAGTAATGTTTGTTTTACATCGTTGGGATATGTCATAACATGAAAACAGTCGTCAGTTCGTGGAGCAGGACAAACGCATAGGTAAGCACATGTATATTCCATCTCATAAATTCTTCAAAAAGATGTGTGTTTGTACAATATCTTACCATCAGCATTCTTAAGCCTGTAAATATATTAAGGGATCTCATATATACAGACAGTATGAAAGAAAAGAAGCGGAAGCCATAATATAGTATGTACATCTGTAGTAGTCCCTCTTCTGTTACATTTTACATTTCGCTGGAGCATTCAAGAAAATAACCGGATGTGATAGAATAGTGGGATTCTTGTACCCAGTCTGGGGAACAACACACACCACATCATTTTTGTTTTTGTTATGTAGCTGAGGTAGCAGAAGGTTATTGCTAAAATTGCTTCCACATTCACATATAATGGACTAGCCACAACATCAACTAAAGCTGTAATAGATACACAGTAGTAACTGATATAATATTGTGGCTTATTGGCCACTGGAAAATGCTATTACTACATAGAAGTGTAGCATAGAGCGGCATACAATATTGGGTTGTTGTTAGCTATAATAATATCACAAGTCAGAATACTTGAGGCCACGATCTCTCACCTCACTCACCTCCTCCTCCATCCTGTTTCCACTTTGCTCATTGAATGTTGCCCACTTGACTAGAAAATAATGCCAAGATTTTGCGCATCCTTCCGCTAATCTCGGACGTGCTTTTCAATGGAGCCCTAATACAAATTGCGATGGTGGAAAAGATGTTACAAAAATGTAGCTTATGTCTCACTCTCTCATGTTTACACGATATACCAACACTGCCGCCGCACTTCCTTTTTTTCTTCCTTAGCTGTACTTTACTTTCCGCCTTCAAGATTATTGGAGACGAAGAAACTTACTCCATATTATTATGATTATATAATAATATGGGAATATAATATGGTGAAGGGAGGAAGGAAGTAAACAGCCAAGAGAAAAGATGAGTCGTGCAGTAGTGTGTGCATTGTTTTCATTGTGCCGCGGTTCCGGGACGCAAAGTTTTAGTTGATCGCACACATCTACACTTTACGTTTTATACGGAAAAAAGGGCTAATCTTGTTTTATAGGTGGTATTCGTTGAAGGAGTAGGGAAACCTATAGGGACACCAGAATACCCGATCGGGACCACGTATTTTAGGTCATACTTATACACATAATAATGGAGAGCATGGTTGTTGCAAGATCAGAGAAGAGTGCAAAAGTATGATGATGATATGGGAAGAGTATATGGTCGAAAATAACATAGAACAGAAAACTATTTTCGTTATTGCTTTTACATTACATTAGATTGTTTGTGCTACTAACTGCGAGAACAGTTTCAGAGTTTTTAGGTACTACAATATCAACTTTGCTATTTTAGTCATTACTTTAGATCCTGAGTGACCTGACGTTTCCTTCAAGCAAGCCTTGTGCTGGAAAATAACCGGTGAAAGCAGACCAATAAAACGTTGATCTACTCGCGTTCATTGAAAATTCAAGAGGAAACGAATTAGCAGAGGTAAGTATATTTCGTAAAACTCATTTTATCAAACAAATCTGTCAAAATTTACAAAATAATTATCATGTTGTTGGTCCGATTATTCATAGCTTGAGAATTTTCGTGTGCAATAAATAGTGCAAGCTAGTTTTAAAGTGCAATTTTTACACAGACAGCAGCACCTCCAACTTATTCTCATCCGAAAAAAAACTACAAGAAAAAAAATATGGCTTCAATCCAAAGATGTGCTCTTTGTCCTTTAAAATGGAGACAAAGCTGCACCATAAAATCCATTACAACAACAACAATATTTCTGTTTTTAATTTTAATCGTGCACATTCATGCCAGTTTGCTACTTAGACGGCATGCTTTATCTCCAGAAGAAAAAAATCACAAGCGTCATCCACGACAGGAAGCGGGTAAAGTAAACAAAGTGTTATTATGGGATAAAGACCCGGATGCTACAAGAATAGCAGCGAGAAGTTCAGCCATCACTTTCTTCACAGCTACAACAACAGCAGCATCAGCTCATTACAGCCCGCAGCTTCTCCTCGTTAAAAACAAAGGGGAATTAGGGAAGAAGACAAATTCGCCTAATGCCGTAGACACTGTTATTATTACTCAAGATGACCCTAATGAGGAAGGAAGAAAGAGAAATGGTATGAGTGATCATAATGACAAGGATGATGACGGCAGGCAACTTTCTTCCAAAACGACAAAAACCACAGCACAACCATCAACCTTTGATCTTGCCTATGCCACCCCCACAACTACGTCAACACTTTTTAGTAAAAGCAGTCGAAATCGAGTAAGAAATATTCGGAGCGTAAAAAATGCTACCAATATGGAAAGAAAAGTTGCTCGAGCTGGTGGCGGTAGTGGGGAGAGTGAGAAAAATCATTATAATAAATACCACGGGTTAGTAGTTCGAGATGAGAAAAAGAGTGACATAAGAAGGGAGAATTTCGAAGGAAAGGAAGCAGAAGAGGCACGACAAGAAGAAGCTATTGAGAGTTTTCAAAAAGCCTTTGTGAACGGGAACGACATTTCTGTATCCGATGCTGTAGCATTTGCTGGGATGGATATGGGAATTCTTGAAAAGTTTGAGAAGGGACCAAACTCCTCTCCGAGCAAGATGGAGGGAAAAAGTGAAAACAAAAAGAGCATTCAAGGAGACGAACAACTTTCTCCATCATCAGAGCTGGGGGGTGAAAATAATGACATAAAAATGCACGAGTTTGAGGATCAGGTTTCCAGTACTGCTGCTCCAACACATGCTCCTTCCACAAATGAAAATGTACACCTCAAAGATAACATACGTTTCGCTGTCTCATCTGGAATTGGTAAGAAGAGTAGCAATAATGTAGGGGAAGTGGATACTGACGAAGAAACTGAAGAAAGCGTAGAAAGTATCATTAGAAAACAAGGAAACGACGACGGTGTTGATGAGGATCATGATGACGGAGCAGTAGCGCAAGAGGTAGAATTTGACAAAAGTGTTGAAGGAGCTCCGGAAGGCATTGACTCGATAGAAAAAGCTTCATCTTACTACTCTTACATTTCCTCTCGCAATAATGATAAGAACAACAACTTACATGAGCCGCGCCGTCATTTCAACCAGTCCTCAAGATTGACTTTTGCCAGCTCTGCAGATTTTGACAAGGTTGGCAGCAGCATCAAAAGCGCTGGGCCTGATTTTGTAGAGTCGGCGGCATCCTCAGCAGCTTCCACTGCAACTGCCGATGAAGTGAAGCTGTACAGACTTGTTCAAAGGCTACTGAAGGAAAGCCCTCTAATTGACGGGTAATGTATGTGCATGTTATCTTTCTTTGCCTTACTTTTTTCTTAAATCTCTCTCTCTTGAACAGAAAACAGCCACTCATATTTATGCATGACAGTTACTCTCTTCAAGAAAAAAAGAGGTAAAAAGGCAAACAGGAGTAAAAAGTGGGGGAAGAGATTTCTAAGGATTACACCACCAGCCAAAGTCAGTTTCCATGTTCGGTTTGAGTCATTTCCCTTCTTTTTCCTGGCCTCTCGTCTTTTTACTAGCTAGTTCATCATCTTTTGCTCGGAGCTGACTTTTTTCCACTAGTTTACTAAAAGCTCATGATAGGTTGTGCACTCGTGCGTTTTGTGTGTGTATTCATCATGTGCATATGCCGTGCTCAATCGATTTATGGATTATAAATGGATCTTTTGATATATTTGAAAGGTTGCTTTTCTCTTTTTTGTGAACTCTCTTAGCCCGTGTGCTTACATTTAGATGTGCTTTCTTCATTTGTCAACATGAAAGCGAAGTTGGAATAGGAAATATCTAGTAATGTATACTAAAATAAGAAACTTTCTTCTTCTGTTGAAGAAGTCGAGTGACTGCCTAAATCTGCGCCCATAAGTAAGAAAGAGACACAAGCACATAAACACACACCATATTATCTTAAAATTATAGGAGAAGAAACATGAAACATTCGAAGCTATTTTTTTAAAAATGATTCCCGCTCTTTAAAAAGTAAGAATCTTCCATTTGTTTGCGGCTAAGATATCGCATCAAGACAAAACTGAGACATTATTTCATAATTTTTATAAGTTGCACAATTTTAAATATTAATTTTGAAATGCAAATTCTAACTTTTAGTGTTTCAGATCAAAGAAAGCACTTAGGTACACGTCGAGGTTTCATTCTTGAGCAATTATTGTGTTTTTGTGTTATTGCGCAGAGGTATAATGTTATGTTTTATAGTTTTTTATGCAAGCATTTTTAAAATAATAAATGCAAATAAACAATGTATCACTGAAAACATCAAAAGAACCTTTCACTTGTATTTTTAAGATACGATTTATCAGGCACATCAACTTCTAAGTTTCTGTGATTCGTATTTTCTTGCATCTCTTTTGATGTTTTCGGAGGAAATCCCCTTGAATCGCTGAAAGGGACAAAATCGGTATTAACAGTAACGCCTGACCAAGGTGTACAACACGTGATACAAGAACCGTGAACAAGTTTGGATGTGTACCTTTGCCACAGTCGGGGCACGCAAACTTCTCTACACTATGAGACGACTCATTCACCTTAGACCGCTTCTTATGCTCACTTGGCTCACAAGCCTTGGTTCGGTCGAGACTACTTCTGTCGATCAAGCTTCCAGATACTGTGGAGGAAGGTTCCGTCGGACGAAGGCAAAGCCTTGGTTCGGTCGAAACTACTTCTGTCCGTCAAGTTTCCAGATACTATGGACGAAGGTTCCGTCGGACGACGGCGAAGCCTGGCTTTGATCGAGATTAACTTCTTTGCTATTGGACAAAGGACTTCACACGGTGCCTTAGTTGAAGCCAGGTTCCCAAACTATTCTAAATTGAACCAATGATCCACAACAATAGCTTCAAAGGCACCCGGTGTCCCCGGACACCACGGTAAACCGGTGTCCCGTTTTTGGACACGGACCTCCGGACTCCGGACACAGACCTACAGCGGGACTCCGTGCACAAACCTACAGCGGGACTCCGGACACCGACTTACAGCGGGACACCAACCCAAAGCTGGGACACCGAGAATGCGGGACTGGAACCAATGACCCAAATCCTGGACACCGGGACTCCTGGACACCAGCTCAAAGCTGGTACACCAGGACACCGACCCAACTCTAGGACACCGCCCACCGACCCAAACCGTGGACACAGGACACCAACCCAAAGCTGGGACACCGGCGTCCAGAGGGAGTCCCGTTTTTGGACACCGTCCTCGTTGGCCTTTGATGCTATGTCCACTACAATGTTAAAACTACAAAGTACATGCCAAAACGGAAGTTACACTTCGTTAAGTGTCTTGAGAACAAAACTAAACAACTTTTCATAAAACCCGAAAAATGGCAGAATAGCTTCACTCGCTTTTTAAAAAACTACACTCTGTCCATGTAGTTCCATTTCTCTCAATAGGTGGCCAAGCGTTATATCGGACACACAGACAGAATTGGCTCTTTATATATATGATAAAACAACATTAACAGTAACTACTAACCAAGATATACGATTAAATTTTGTGCATTGAATTTTTTTGGACATAAAATCGGGACACAAACCGCTTCTTCTCATGATGAGTCCTCTCGTGATGGAGTAGGTGATTGTAGAAACCTGTTCAAAATCAGTGTCATTGGGATTAGAACTTAACGTCAAACTTAACTTTTGAATGGTAAAAATCAACACATTGAAACTTCTGGTACGTACCATCTCCACATTGGGAGCTGATGAAGGGTTTGACCGTTGAATTCTTCGACGCAGTTCTAGAGCTCTTCGCTGCTTAAAATCTGTTAGCAAACATAATTTCGTTAAATGTGTTCAAACATAAACTAATTTGTACATGAATATATTCAAAGTGTTACCTGCTCCACAAGTTTTACAAACAAACCATTTCTTATTCAAGTGGATACGCATGTGGTTAATCATATTACTCTTATCGCGGAATTCTATGCATCATCACACAAAACATTAAGATAACGAATGTACTTTTCTGTTTCATCGTAAACGGTATATTTTGAACGTCCAAAATCGCAACTTGCTTTTATTGCAGATGAGGCACTCATGTGCCTTAGACAAGTGGATTTGCTTGGGCTTGTACAGTTGTTCAATAGTAGTGAACTCTGCAAAAATAAAAAAACAATCCTTAATGCCTTTATACTTTATGTTTGCACTTAATAAAAAAATTCAAGGACCTACGTTTTTTGCACGCATGATTAAAAAGTGTGTGTGTGTGTGATCGCAGTGTGAGTCTTCAGATGATCTTGCAATTCCGAATTACGCATAAACTTTTGGTCACAAATGGTACCCGGTAGTTTATGGAATTTGCGCTTTTGTTTGCGCACATCCATCCACGTTTCAAATACGCTCCCATGGCACCACCTATAAGACAATACCATGCACATTTACTCTCTTACTTGAAAAAACTTACATCAGTACAATAGTTTAATACTCGGAAAACCTTACGTGCATGTCAGAGTACTGATTGGACGACCAAGTGGAGGAGGATGGAATGAATTGCTCCGTTGGAATAAAAAGTCTGGCTTTGCAGCCTTGTCTTGGGTCCCCGCATAGGAAAAATCCGCCTCAGTTTTTCTGGTGGGATACGGATTCAAAGGGACGACCCTTCCAGACCTAGGGTCGAGCACAAGTTGATACAGGAACGTGTAGTAGGCACGCATGAAACTCCTCGTCCACAACTTCCTCTTTCTTCAAATGGGCGACCATCGACAAAATAAGCGTATGCATGTAATTGTTGAATACAATTCTGACGGATAGTCATGTGTGCATGAGTTATACTTTTTCGAAAGAAAAGCGACGACGCTTCGATGAGCAGAGCTTCTCGTACAACTCCTTGGCTCTGACCGGTCCAAAGCCCTTTAGTCCTCCTCTCATATAATCGCAGCCGATGTTTATGCATACCGCTCTCAGGTAATCCAAGTTAAATCGGTCGACCCATGTTCCATTAAGCTTCTCCTGGTCATAGAGTTCTGCACCTTTGCTGTTGAGCTTGAACAGAATTTTGTCGCAGCCAAATACATTTAGATCTGCATCTTCCGTGATGACGACATCAATAAATTTCTCAACAAGTACGCCAATTGCACATCTGCCTCAAATGGAGCTTGGTAATACTCCACGTTCCGAATTCGACAGAACTGCAATCAGGAACAAAAAATGTTAAGCTATAATATCAAATTGTTTTGTGTCGACACAAGAAGAAAAACCTAACCTCTTCGATATCCTCAACGAAGCTGCGCGAAGCTGGTTCATTCCTCAATTTGTCTGCCTCATCCGGTTTGCCAGCAACCTCCAACTCTTTAATACGCTTCACTCTTTCTTGCTCTTTCAATCTACAAACAGAAATAGATTTTATAAATATTAAGTGACGTCACTTTCAAACTTTAAACACTCATGAGTTTCTCATTTGGCCTTCAATGCAGCTCCGTCAAACACAGAAACACAGTTTATGTTTAGGCCCTCAAGATATTAAATCACCCAGTATGCATTCTGAGGCCCATCTCCTTGTCCTCTGTGCAACCAAATGGAAATGTCTATTCCAGCCTTTTTGTCCTTCCATTCACTAAGGTCGGCCTTTGCTATTGCCTTCCGCAGATGGGGAAGCAATTGTTGGATTCCCATCGTGGGACCTGCAAAAGCGAAATTGCTGCAAGCAAACTAATAAGTGTCGTCACTAGAATGAATATTTTATAGTTTATTTTTGGATCGATCAAATACTTACCTCCACCACCGTAATGTACAACAATTTATTAACAGAATAATCACCGAGATTTTAGCGTAACGAAAAAGCACTAGTTTTGAGACGTCTCATTTGATTTGACGAGTATTTATCAGGATCACACGGTTATCTATAATGACAGTGAATGCCAAACTTTCCTCGGCCACCACAGCACAAATGACTATCTGATTGTTCGCACTGAAAAAAGTGCCGTCACTTGAAGTTCATTCACGAGTTTCATTTTGAACAATCAATTAACAGATCAGAATACGAAATCACCGATATTCAAACGTAACAGAATTAGCAGTGAGACGTTAAATTTTGTGTCAGGATCAGGTCTATAATTAGAACTTATCTCTATCACACAGGACGAAAAACTATTTTTTTTAATTACTAAATTTTTACGGAATTTTACGGTCATACGGAAAATAATTAGACAATTATTGTTGAACAAACTAATTAATGTTTGAGATGACGAACGAAAAAGCACATGTCAATATGTCAATGTGTTTATTGATGCAACTAGAGCGTACAGAGTCTGTCTTGTTTGCCACTTACGAGACGACGTCGGGTTTGTACAT
>JAQIXW010003889.1:0-12403 GCA_034700685.1 Willowsia buskii
CGTCTTCCTCCTCCAGCATCTCATACTACATTGCCCAGTGTATATGTTAGGCTGTAGGCAGGCACAGAGACGCTTCACTGGCGATCCTGTCCCAGAGACGATACTTGTTTTTTCTTCGTGGTAATATAGAGAAAAAGACGCTCCGCCATTTTGATTTTTTTCTCTTCTTCATTCACTTTGCTTGTTGAGTGTGGTATGAGTGAGGTAAAGTAAAACTACAATTTTAAACTTCTAGTAAACGCTTAGAAAAATAATTATTGTTGTTTACAATAACTTGTCTTGCTCGAAAAGGGAAAAATATATATTTTTTAAGTTTACTAACAGATTTAAAAGTAATTTTTTTCTAGTTTTCGTTCAAAAAAGTAAGGTTTTTGTACCCATCATCTCTGCAGTCGGGAAAACGGTCTGGTCTATCTAACGAGATGGTTTTATTGTTAAAAATCTGGTAAACGGTAAAGTGAAACACTACAAAAATATTTAATAACATGTGCTGTAGTTAAGAGCTAATTATTGTGATATTTTCTGCGTGATTCACAATATCAAACAAAGTTAATTTATGAACTTTTTATGACTAGTGGTTGATGATAAAAAATTCTGTACAGGTTGGAAAAGCGTTTACAATTGTTAGAATAATTAACTAATTTCTGGGTTCAATTTTAATTTATTTTTAAAGCTATGAAGACCTACTAATCGCTGGTGATTTCCGGATTGTCCCAGTCGTTTCCAACAGTTGAGTAAATTGCCGAAAGAAGATTTACTCTTCACAGCCATCATAATTAGAAGTCATCATAATCATCAGTCGTCATAATCATCAGTCAACATAATCATCAGTCAACATAATCATCAGTCAACATAATCATCAGTCAACATAACCAGCAGTCAACATAACCAGCAGTCTACAGCCAGCCTTATTGTTAAGACTTCACCAAACCGAATATCTCCATCGTCGATTTCCGGTTCAGCCAGTGTCGTTGTCATTTCCAAGAAAGAAACCAATAAACCGCAATAAGGTCAGAAGAGTAATAATTAATTATTAATCAACCTTCTACGCATGCACTCTGTTTGTTCTTTACTGGAATTATTGGTAAAATTAACAGAAACTAGGGAGACATGTAAAATATAGGTAGATCATTTAATATACATCAGTAAATAGCTTTTTCGAACAATTTACAATTTCTGCACTACAAAAACTTGGAAATCGGTACTAAGACCAGATAACAACAATATTACATTCAGTTAACGTTCATGCGCTATAAAAGATCGGGATAAAATAGATAACGGTTAAATTCATAAAAATAGGTCGAGTTTAAGATTTAAGTTTAAGAAGTCAATGATAGACGTATGTAATTTCGAAGATAGTAATTCATAAGAAGCTTGAAAATACTACAAATTAAAAAATACTCAAATTAGCATTCATCCATTATGATCATTTTCAATTTTGTTTGTTATGAGTAGTGAAAACCATAATAATTTAGCAGAAGAATCGGAAGAAGATTTTCACGATTGCGTTCCACATATAGACTCTCCGGAGCAACGTCAACCACAAATACATGTAGTCTTTAGATTTCATGAGAAATTCCTTACACAGAGACAACATCATAGAGATCAGAATCGGTTAGCTTATTATTTTAAGCATAATCTTGTCCAATCAGAGGAACAAAATTTAACTTCTCAAGTTACATTCCTAAGCACAATGGTTAATAGTCCAACTCAAACGACTACCACCCCAGCTTCTACTTCTAGTGTAGTAATAACTACCACCTCGACTACTACAAATCCCACCACAATTTTTTCTTCATCA
The DNA here is from genome assembly GCA_034700685.1 of Willowsia buskii. Classification (NCBI taxonomy): domain Eukaryota; kingdom Metazoa; phylum Arthropoda; class Collembola; order Entomobryomorpha; family Entomobryidae; genus Willowsia; species Willowsia buskii. Next base: position 1,802 of record JAQIXW010003889.1, read on the forward strand.
CACATTTAAATCAGCTACATGCTGCAAGTGTAGTTAGCCATAGTCCAGCTACTACCAGTTCAAGTACATCGAACCCATCGGTTCATCATTCAACATTCAGGGTCAAAGCCAAGCTAGATCCACCTTTCTATAACCCAGATACAATGACCTCTGCCACTTTCTTTACAAAATGCGAGAATTTTTTTTCTACTCAGGGTATTCATACAACGCAGTATCATCATGCAGCACAAATGGTTTTGAAGGGAAATATGCGCTTATGGTATGATGGTGTCGTAGATACACTCACAAATTGGGATGATTTTAGATTAGCTTTTGCACATCGGTTCGATAATGCAGTAGTTCAAGAGAAAAGGAGAACGCTTTTACTCGAAAACAGAAATATCATGAATCATGCGAACAATTTATTCAGGAAATGGTGACGCTAGCTAAACAAATAAATCCAAGCGAAAGTGAACATGCATCAGTCAAGCGTGCATATGAGGCTCTCATTCCTGACTTGATATTATATACTGGAAATCTAGAAAATCTTACAATCAATTCATTGTTGGAAAAACTTTCAAGTACTTATGACACGATACGTTCACGTGATAGGTTGCATTCAATTATCACTAAACTTCCACCGCTATTTGGTTACAAACCAGCTTATGGTCCACAATTTCAATCGTCAGGCATGAACAGAGGTAGTTTTCGTCCTCGTTCAAATTCAATGCCATCGTTTGGTAGAGGTTATGCACCCAGAGCTCCATATTATGGCAACTATCATAGTCAGCCACGACCAACCAATTACCAATCAGGTCAAACTAGTCAAGTTCAGTCAAGTACATTCACCCAACCAACCACATCCAGTTATATACCTAGACAGGTTCAACCACTACAAGCCACACAAAATGCAGGGTTCAGAGAAAGAAGCAATTCTTTTCCCAAACATCTTAGGTACAAGACCACGCGTAGACAAAAGCAATGTTATTTGCCATCGATGTAAAAATCCAGGGCACTTCGCAAGAGAATGTAATTCACAGCCAGTGACATTAGCTATTCCTGCTGAATATTCACAGAATGATTATTCTACAAATCAATCGTATGAACATGCTTACTCTTCTACTGGAAATTTAAACGAGAACAGGGGGAACACGCAAAGCTACGGGCGAGGGTTCTCCCAACAATGAAAACATCACTTGACATTCCATTTGTAGCATTATATACTAACATAAATGAATTTGATGGTGCTATTGATACTTGCTCATCTTACTCTTATTTAACATCAAAGCTAGCATCAGGTCTTCGACTTGAAATAAATTATTCATCCTTGTCTAATGTTCGTTGTGCTAACCAGTCTTCCTTAAATATCATAGGTACATGTGAAGTAGAGTTTATGCTAGGACACAAGAAAATAATTCATACATTTAAAGTAGTTACAGAACGACGAACGAACGAACGTAGTCATTTCATGTATCATAGGAATAGATATTATTAAAAAATATGGAATCGTTCCAAATCTTTCACAAGGCTTTTTCTACTATAATGATAAACCAAATACACGGTATGAAATAAAAATAAATGATGGTGTTGGCTTAGTCAGTTTTACTGTAATTGATATTCCATCTAATGAATTAATAGAAGGGTCAAAAGAGAAAATGATAGATGATTTATTAAATATCTTCCCAGAGGTACTTAGACTTGATGGGTCCTTAGGGAAAACACATTTAACTTGTCATAAAATAGAATATGATGGGGAAATAATTAAAGAAAAGCCTCGTATTTGGCCACCTAGATTAGCTGCTGAAATAAAAAGAAACTGATCAAATGTTAGAACAGGGGTTAATTGAGAAATCGACTTCATCATTTGGGTTAAACATTGCTTTGGACAAAAAATCAGATAATACATGGAGACTCGCCGTTAATTACAAAAAATTAAATCGAAAAACCAAATTAACTTCTGCACCCATACATAATGCAACACATATTACGGTTATTGCCAGGTGGTGGTTATTTTAGCCAAATTGATTTAAAAAGCGGTTTTTGGCAAATTCCATTGTCAGAAGAAAATAAACACCTCACTGCCTTCTATGCAAACGGTAATTTGTACCAATGGAAAGTTTTACCATTTGGGCATTCAGGCGCACCTTATACATTCGTTAGTTTAATGAATTTAGTGCTAGATGGTTACATAGGAGACATTACATTAGCATTGTAAGCATTACATTGAAATGCGATGCAAGCGACGTCGGAATTGGCTGTGTTTTAGCTCAGGTTTTCGGTGATAAGGAACGGCCAGTAGCATTTGCAAGTCGAACATTACATCCATCAGAACGTACACTTTCTACGACTCAAAAAGAATCTTTAGCTATTACCTTTGCTTTGTTAAAATTCGCAGACTTACTTTGGGGCGAAGAGTTTACAATTTTCACAGATCATAAGGCTATAACGTACATAAATAATTTAAAAGGAGGTACTGATCGAAGAGTAAATACATTGTCTAATTTACTACAAGAGTTTAATTGTCAAATAAAACATATTCGCGGAAAAGATAATGTAGTTAGCGATTCTCTTTCTCGAAATGCCATTCCTGCTAATATTGAGACTGATCACCTTAATGAAAGTAGAGATGTCATGTACATGCCAATAATTTGTAGTACCATTCCTGTTGTATCTAGTAGTTTTGCTGATACTCTTTTTGAAAGAATTCGAATTGCGCAGAAAAGTGATGAATTTTGTATTGACGTTGTACGTAATTTGAGTAGTCATGGTAAAGCCGGCAGCCAGAACTCTCAAAAATATTTAATAAAAGAAGGTATATTATGTAAGCAAGTGCCTGGTTTTGATACTACAGTTGAACTAGTCAGGGGTCCACCTAAAGGTGAAGCGGTCACAAATTCTCGTAACACACTTTGTAGAGGTCAGTCATTAGACTTAGTGGTCCAAAGTGGTGGTAATTTTATGCAGGGCCAGGGTCCGTCGGTAGACGAAGCGGCAGACAAAAATGAAAATAATGTTGATAATAAGGGACCGCCAGTGTGCGAAGCAGATGAAAATTTAAAATGTAATGATATTATACTTCCAGTTATTCCAGTGAGTATGAAAAATGATATTATTAGTATGTTTCATGATCCACCGGAGATGGGTCACATGGGTGTTAAAAAGACAAAATTCGCTATAAAACGTCGTTTCTTTTGGGAAAATATGAATAAGGATATTCATGAGTATATAAAATGTTGTTTGATTTGTCAGAAATTTAAAGTTGAAAATTTGAAGAAAAAAGGACTTTTGGGAGAGGTTCCCTACGCTAGTAAAGTTTTTGAAACTATATTTATTGATTTTTGTGGTCCTTATCCTCGTTCGAAAAATGGAAACAAATTTATATTGGTTATCGTAGACCAGCTAAGTGCTTGGGTAGAACTTTTTGCTCTCCCGTCATCCAAAGCTCGAAAGACAGCTATGCATCTTAATGAAGTTTTTGCTAGATTTGGCCCTCCAGCGGTAATGGTTTCTGATAACGCTACAAATTTCTGTAGTAAAACTATTAAAACTTTGTGTGAAAATTGGAAGGTGAAACACGTTCAGATAAGTGCTTATCATCCTGTTTCAAATCGCGCAGAAAGAACAAATAGGGACTTAGTTCGTATGATGGCCACATACGTAAATGAGACTCATAATAATTGGGATGAACACATTCAAAAATTTGCGAAAAAATGTCTTAGATCGATGGTTAACGATACAACAGGTTTACCACCGTCTTTACTTATGTTAGGACGAGATATAGTTTTACCCGTTGACCGTAATTTCGTCGCGGAAAAAGGTGAAATTTCAATCGCAGAATTACAAAAAATCGCAAAATCAGTACCTAAATCGTTGCAGGAAATATTAAATAATGTAAAAGATAGTATCAGACGTAGACATCAGATTAACAAAACTTATTACGATGAGAAAAGGCGTAATGTTACTTTCGAAATAGGGCAAAAAGTTTGGGTCTTAAAGCATTCACTGTCAAATGCAGCAGAGCATCGTTGTCATAAGTTTGAACCAAAGTTCATAGGTCCGTACGAAATTACACATAAAAATGGTGATACCTATATTTTAGAGATGCCAAAAAATATGACTAACAAAAGACACATTTCAGATTTAAAATTGTATGTTGAGCCACCAGCTCAGCCACCAAAACAGCCTGAAAAATCTCTAGAAACTCATTCTGATGATGATGGTAAAGTTCGGAATTTAAGACCTCGTAAAGATATAAATTACAACGAGAAAGATCTTCGAAGAACGAAAAAATAAAAGTCGTATTATGGTTAATCTTTAATTTGTAAAGTTTCTAATTTTTGTGTTGTGGTTTGTTAACTTTTTTTACAGATGGTATCTCACAGACAACTACAAAGGTCACGCGAGTTTTGGAGGGGTCGCAATGCGAGCGCCCGTCTTGGATTAGAAGTACTACGATTAGATGAACGCGCTCTCCAAAAAAGGGTTGAATTGAATGTTCAGCGAATGTATTTTCCTCCTTGTCATCCTTTCGAATGGGATATACCTTTATGGACTCTTAGTGGTGATCACTTGAAAATCCTCGATATTTATAAAGATAAGTCATTTTGGTTTGTAGATAATATTGAATCGTTAAAATTAATGAGTGAACATTTGATTGATCAAAAAGAAGTTTCGTTTGATTTAGAATTCGGAGACGACTATAGTTTTCATAAAATTACTAGTTTAATGCAGATCTCATCAGCAAGTCATGATTTTGTAGTTGATTCGATTAAATTGTATAATGAAATTCCTGAAATGATAAGTAATAATTTGTTGAATGAAAAATGTTTAAAAATAGTATTTGATACGCAGGATGTTCTTGCTCTTCAACGTGATTTTAATTTACGTGTTTATCCGTTGATCGATTTCCAAAATGTTTATATGTCCTACAAAAAGTTAAATGAGAAACCTAGCTCCGAAAAAGTTGTTAAAGAATTTCTGTATCCTAATGGTGAAGTTGAGATTGACAAGTCTTATCAATTTTTTAATTGGAGGTTGCGTCCGTTATCAGATGGTGCGCTAAAGTACGCCCGTCAGGATTCCCAGTTTCTATTAGAATGTTGGCAAAAGTTTAAATTCTCGTACAAAACGTATTTTATGTCAGATGAGTTCCAATATAAACATCACCGATACTTAATGAGCAAATCTTACAAATTTCCAGTTGAGCAAGAGTACAATTATTACTTTAACAGAGCTTGGGAGCAATCCCCTACCTATTTTAAAGAAATTTTTGTTCCTAATGATACCTATATATTCAAAAACTTGTATTCTTGGAGACTGAACACTGCTAAGTTGAGAGATGATAAGTGTCATAATATTTTTTCTGATTTAGACATGCTCAAATTGTGTATCTTGAAACCTGATTCCATTACTATGCTTGAACAATGTACTGATAAAATACGTGATTTGGACTTGATTGCTAAAAATTCTATTTTCTCTATTATTGGTAGAAACTCTGGATCTAATGGCGGTAACGAAGCTGCGGTTCCGTCCTCGAGCGTTCCTTCTACGTCCGGTACTAATATGCGGTCCGTTGAACAACAATCTTCTCAAAAATCTGACAGCACTCCAATCGACACGGAAATTATTATTGTTGATAAATGTATAAATTGTGAGAGAGAACTTGACTGTAAAAGTTGTAACAAAAAGGGTGATAATAACCCGTTTAATGTCGTAGCTTATGATTCTCAGGGTAATAGATTTACTATGAACGATTATGTGAACTACCGTGTTAAAGATTAGACTTTGAATAACTATTTTGCTAAAAAGAAGAAAATGTTGAATCAGATTTGTATAAATGATCACAGAGAAATTCATGGCCTTCAGCCAATAAAATTCAAGCGTAATCGTGGTAAAAAGAAGCGTATTAATAGGTATTTCAAGAGAAACTAATGTACTTATGTAATCACTAGTTTATTGTATAAAAATATATAAAATGTTGGTTGCATTATGCTCCGACCTATAAATGAAATCCAAAAATATATAATAATGTCTTAAAACCCAAAAAAATAATAATTTCATTGTAATTAGAATAATAACGTATGTAAATTAACTTAATTTTGTTATGTAACTTTCGTGTGTTCTATGGAAAAACTTGGTTGACATGTCATATGATGTTGTCCGTTGCGCACAGACCCGTCTTCCTCCTCCAGCATCTCATACTACATTGCCCAGTGTATATGTTAGGCTGTAGGCAGGCACAGAGACGCTTCAGAAGATATGTCTGAACACATTCCGAGATCAGAAAAAACACTCCTCTCGCCTCAACCCTTTCCAGCTATTACCCTTTTGCTAAATAAAAACCAAATGCCAAGTTATCGAATTCGTTGCGGTTGCACTCTGAACTCTATTTCTGAATTCTTATAACGGAACACTATGCTTTGCATATTATAATGCATCATTTTATATTTTCGGATAGCTCACCATTTCACTGCTTTTCAGTACTACCCTAAGCATCAACACATCTCGACCATCTCTTGAGTTTCACAAACATGCCATCTCTTCATATTTCTCTTTTAAGATTCGCAGTAAGGGGTATATTGATTTTTTAATGTTACCAAGATGTAACCCAGAGCTTTTGCAAACGCTTTATTTCCCGGTGCCCATAATAATATGTCAGTCGGTTTGAAGTCAGCTAAGAGCGAATGCATCTTATGAACTTACGTGGTATTCAACAGAGAATTTATTTACAGGCATTTTCTGAGTTAGGGATGAAAGTGAATAAGTGAATCAAAAAAATTGTGTTCAAAATCAGTGCTTTTTGTGTCTTATGTACAAAGTGGGATATAATAATGCAAGTGATTTGAGCTAACTACAAGTGGTTCGTGTAAAGAAACTGGTTAAATATTTTGAGCACATATTGCAAATTTCCTGAGCAATATCTTAGTTTAGTACAGCTCATTCTTGTAACTTTTTGCAAATTTAGAGACTGGCATGATGACAAGCAGTTCTGTCATGGTCATGAGTGCAATTAAAGAGGAAAGAGTTGAGACCGACGACGCTTTCATGAGAAATATGGATGAGTTTTTCTCTTATCAACTACAGGAGCAAAATATTAGCTACGAAAACTCTTGCATCGATGATTCAGAAATGGGAAGACAAGAAAACGAGGAGATGGACGATAAACAAGAGGAGATTGATAATTTGAAAAGCCAACTAGAAGCTGCCACACTAAAAATAAAATCCCTCACAGCTCCCGAGGCATTGAAGAAAGAATCTGACATAGACTACTGGGCTAGGGTGGAGGTAGAGTTGGAAATCAAGCGGATGAAAGAAAAATATGAAGAATCACGAAAAAATGTTGAAGTTTTACAGGCTTTATTAGAAAAAGAGAAAGAATTGTCCAGTACTCAAGAATCACAGTTAAAATCAGCAAATAGAAAAACTGATGAACTAAAAAGTGTTGTGGACGGATCTCGTGCAGAACTCGAAAAGCTTAAAAATGATTTCTCCGGGAAAATTGAATCTCTACAAAAGCAACTCGAGGACAAACAAGCTTCTGAAAAATATGAAATTAGTCCAGAGAAAAAGGACCAGAAAATTAAAGAGTTGATAAGCTTAAATTTGAAGGAGAAGGAAAGCTATAAAGAGGAAGTTCGCTATTTGAAGAATCAATTAAAAGGAGCAAGAGCGCAATTATCCACGGCGAAAAAGAATTTAGTAGAGCTGAGAGAAAGCTTTCCAAAAATGAAAAAAGGCCAAAACAAAAAAGAAGTGTTGAATAAATGCAGTACAGCTAAAGAAGCAAGTTATCAATATCAATTGGAGAAATTGAAAGAAAAAAACGCAAAACTAAGCCAGTTTGCGAAAAATATGAAGAAGGTTTCAAAATTTGAAGGAACCGGAAAATGGATCCCGATTCATAACTTGTTAGGGGATCTTGAAAATCATATTTTGAGAAAGTGGTTTTCGCTGGAAAATGGAACTTCCAAAGAAATTAGCCCTGTCTCTAATCAACGCAATGACGAGGACTTTGTCAAGAATAGAATGGAGAGGTAAGAATGAACTTAAGATTTAATAAAAATATTATGCACATAGACACATTATTTCTGTAAAGCTGTTCCATTCAATCACCATAAACATTTCATGTTCAGAACGTTTACGAGAGAGGAAACCTGTGGTTTTGTACAATCACCAAATTTTGCTTCTTTTGGAGCGCCGACATTCACGGTGTCATTTCAACCCCAGGTTCCGAGCACATCAACAGGCTTACCTGGACCTCCAAGTGGAATCCAATTTGGATACAGTGACCCATATAGCATGTAGATTGCACTATAATTGCAGTGGTGGATTGGATTAGAATTGCAGGAAATTATTTAAACTTATTATTAAATCTGCTGCAATATGCAATCAGTGTGCAATAAATTTATAAAAGCTAGTATTTAAAACATATATTAATTAAGCGGGGTTTTGGTTGAAGTAAAAATTCTATAGAAATTATTCTATGTCATGCAATCTTATATCCTACAAATTTGTTCTGTCTATAAAAATAGTCATTCTTTTATATACCTACATTACTATTGCAATAACTTGTATGCATATATTATGTTATACTTAGTTAATCACGTGTACTTAGATAACACGAAATCATCAATGATGCTACAGAATCCCCTCTGATAAAGAAAACCTCAAATACAAAATGCCGATTGGGATTTCAATTTTCAATAAGGTACATATATGTAGGTAGGTGTGCATAGGTAATTGTATGTTACCGGCACCGGCACCGTGATGATTGGCTCATGCAGTAAAACATTACAGGATTTACAGGACTAGGAACAAAGTATAAGTTGCAGTTGTTGATATTGCACATCAAAACCTTATGGCATTCAGTGGTGGTGAATCAGTGCAAACAGCGTAATCTCACAGTTTGGTTGGTCGGATAAAGACATTGTTCAATGCAGAATTACAAGGTAACAAGCTAGATTAGAGATACGAGTCTTGTGCAACAAAGGGCTAAAGCCGTTTTTCACTGATAGGTTTACACTTGTGCACACAAAAAAGTATTTTACTATGCATCATGCATATTGTGCTATACACATTGTTTCCTCACACAATCAAAATGTAAAATTCAATGTGGCGGCGGCAGTGAAAGTGATCTATGTATGTATGCATTCTACAACATATATCGCAAAGAAAATATAAGTGCTATTTAGGATTTTATAATGAGTTTCAGTAATACCAAAATTGCATGTGCCGAAGGAAAGTTACATTTTACATGTATGCATAATATAACTAGCGCGAGATTTCTGATGAAATAAAAAGTGTCATGAATCATGATAGGGTTTACATTACTACTTATAACATTTGCATAAGATATATTATAGTAATTACTCTGGTACTATTTTAAGGGTCGTGGTACTTTTGTGAATTGTAATATAAAACGTTTGTATTACTCTCATAGATATATTTAGAGCTAGTTTGTTTCTTTAAAAAAACTATTTCCTCCTCTCATCATGAATACTTCAATTATTGAGAGAGTAAGGGCTTTGAAACGCTTGCAATTACAAAATTATAAAAGTATATTTGAACAAAGATTCTAGAATACCATCTTTTGAATCATGAATGATTTTACTACTGTATCTCGTGTACTTAAATAACGTATGTAAATAATAAGTGAAGTTCTACACTTGGGAAAACTTTTATAACTTTACAGACACATTTTTTATTCGAGGCATCAAGCTTAAGATGTGTAAGCTATATTTAATGTAAGATACTTTTAAAGGGAGTAACATATTAGTACGTGTTTTATGTAAAAAAAATATAAAGTTAATTAATTGAATAAACGATTAAAAGGGAAGAGACCTTGCTTAAAACCTTATTCAGTTTTTTGACAATTACCCATTCATGTTTTTAATCTCATGTGACTCTATCTTGAAATAGAATGAAATGACATTTATCGGCAGCTACGTCAATCTATTTACCCTGCTTCTTAAACGAAAAAGGTATGCTTCCCGAAAAGAAATGGTACTAAACTAGTCATTATTTTGACGGAAAGAAGTGGAGAGTTTAGTATTATTTTCTCCTGCTGCTGTATAGATTTTAAGTGAAACACGTTCGAGAGCACAAAGATAGTCATCGACACAAAAACAGCTTTTCCCTTAACGGATTTATCTTAAAAGATGACCCCTCTCTACTGACTACTACTGCTACTGTACCATTCTCCCAATTTCCAGTAATTCCTCGAAAGAGAAATAATAATGTGTTGTTGTGCGTGACTTCATACATATTCATTAGATGTAGGGATGCAGTTTATATGTTGATAGCTCAAAGCTCTAAGAGCTTTTTAATGACCATATTATGAATATGAGCTTGTACTCTGGAATAACTTACAGTAATTCATAGACCACTTTTTGACTATGACTATTAGGGTAAATACAAAGTAAGAACGAGAGCACGCAAATATATTTCTTCACAAAAAAGATGATTTTTATTGGGTTTTAAAAAGCTGAACCACCGTAATTATTGATTTGTATAATTTAATAAATCTACTTAATAATTATTAAACTTTTAGAGTCATTAAATACATAGTGCTACTGCTACTTATATGAGTTCTTGGGCTTGTGGGGAAGGAGCACAGTTGGAAAT
>JAQIXW010003890.1:0-12401 GCA_034700685.1 Willowsia buskii
AATTTGACAAGAATGCCACGAGCCCTTTATCATATTTTGCTTTTCTGTAGACACTAATTTCTTCAGATCAGGCATGCATCTATAATTCGATATTCTATTTTAAGGTATGCAATCACAGCCCACCTGAATAAAAAACATGCCAATATCCAAAATGCATGTTAAATCATGAATGATAACTTGATTTGTAAATTCATTGATACCAAATTTAATGCAAAATATTTTCTTCCATTTGAACCGTGCTCCTGCATATCCGTGGGCGGTACTGTAAATTCACGAATATACAGTGAATATTAGATGGTAATAAATCATCATAATTAAAGTACCAACCGTGACAGATTTCCGATGTGGATGTTTCATAAACTTCTTTTGGCTATCGTGTAGTTGTAAAAATGACAAAAATAAGTACAAGCAAAGATTCATACGTCAATAGTTTCTAATTTGAGAATGGACTCCAAAATCTATAATAAATTTTACCGCATGCAACTTCGTTAAATTTCATTTGACAATGAAAATCTTTTGCAGTAACAACAAAAACAGTAGGATGGTGATTTAATAATGTTCAATGGTAAAAAAAAGTTATACATTGATGATAGCATATGATGACAGGATGACACTATAAAAAACTGTGATATACGTGATGGTCGAGCTTCACAAAAGAGCGGAATGACCGTGAGAGAGTAGAATGATGATGTTGACGATAAAAATAATCAGCTTTTTTTTAAACAGATGCGATAATGTATGCAATTTGGTGATGAATGGTGAAAAATATTATATTATTAGCACACAGCCTTTTATAGATCTGAAGTAGGTACTAACCTTTCGCTACAAAATATACACTTGCTATTTACACAAGACTCATCTCTACGTTTGCAAACAAAAATAATTTATGTTTTTGAACAATGCAATTATAAATTTTTGTAATTTTATTATCCTCATAATTTATCATCTCTAGCTTATACAGCGTTCAATAATATCCTCATGGTTTTGCTCCATCTCTGTCGGCATTTGAAACACTTTATCATACTTAAGCGACCATTTTATTTTGGCACAATTAAATTGCACATGCTGTGAAATGTGAAAAAGCTTTAAATTGTCGCACATATTATCATTCGTTAATCTCCGTTCAACAATATCAACAATAAAAAACCAATAATATATTTAGCGCATTCAAAATATGCAGCATTTTGTGCTCCATCTCTTCTTAAATCGTAACTCGCATTCCGTGCAAATAGTAAGGGCTTTAAACTCCTGTATACCCCTATCAAAAGTGCATTACATCCTTCATTTATACTGCAGATAGTACAGAAGAATTATTATGAGGATGATCTCGATAACCCTTTGAAACAGGACATAAAGTTCAAAAATGTGCAGGCCTAATATGTGTATACATTCATACAAAGCTTATACTTTTATAGGCATTCCGTATACGCACCAATGCATATCATGCAGCATTGTTCTTTGTCATTGTGTTGGATATGCATACCTACACTATTATGCAGGAATGCAGTGTTCCGTCCTGTTCTGTATTGTCGTTTCTTTTTGCTACTGCTGCTGCCTATATGTCTGTTCTCTGCTGCAAAAGGAAAAGTGAAAGTTTCACTGCATCAAGTTCAAACACTTAAGAAGATGAACAATAGAGGAGTACTATCTACACAGTGGTGCAATGATATATATGAGCATTTTTTTTGCAAAGGAATCTTATGAATGCATACATAGCTAGGTATACTGTTAGCTGACGAACATTAGAATGACCAGTGCTACGTAATCTTGTGTACATTATGTCGTCTACATGATTCTTGTTAAACTTTGCTTTTCATCAAGTACAAAGCCCTTTTAGAAAAATACTCTTATCATATTTTTTGCAGTATTACGTAGTTCACCACTAGTAGAAAAGAATGGCTTACAAAAGGAGATTTTTTAATAAAGAGGAGCTGAGATGTAAGAAAATGTGGTGCAGTATGGCATTGAGTACGAATAAATACAATATTGTGTTTTGTGTAGATTCTTTTTATTTCTTTATAGCAAAATTATATGTTTGTAAACTGTTTTAAACCTTTTCTATGTTTACCAATTTCTATGCACAGTTTAACTTACCATGAGTAAAAATCCCTATCTTACGTCTATTCACCTAGGTCGTAGTAAAGTGTGTTTGAGTACATTGCGCATCAATTTACTAATCATGATGATCATAATAATAATCAGTATCGTCAGGGTCAATCTTTTAAGACGCGTTGTTCTGTGTGTGTATATGTTGTATGTAGACGCATTGTATAAAAATAACACAGTGGATAAAAGGAAGGAAGAGCTCTCTACTGTTTGTATGCTCACTTCATAAGAGTAAGATGAGAAGAATGATAATATGGAATTTGGAAAGGCTGAGAGAGAGAAGTAAGATGGAAGGAGTTTTTGAGCGAGTTTGGGTACTCCTCTAAAACTTTATCTATTCCACGTCAATTCTTTTGTAGGTACTTTATACAGGCATGGAGTGCTAATATATTTTGTATTGGTCAGCATCTCGTGTGTGTGTGTATAATCTTTTATGTAAGAATACCTAACAAAGTAATCTGATCAATTATAAATTTTTACGTTCTTACTACACTACTGACTACTATCTTGTCGATGAAAGGGATGAAAAAAAAAGTTAAAATCCTTGATTGTCGCCTTGACATTCCTTTTTCATACTGCGTCAGCTTCGATCAAGGTACAAGTCGTTTCAATGCCGGCTGATCTTTCGTTTTTTTTTCTTTGCTCTCATAAACATTTTAAACAAAACTGTTTATACTTATGAACGGTAGCATATATAGGTAGAAACGACGTAATCATTTTATTAAAAAGATGTGCAACACCAATTCAATCCCGGGCAACCTCACCTTGGCCAATTCCACATAAGAAAAGAAGAAATAAGTTTTCGTAAGGAAAATTTTCTTAGGTATCATATAATTCATAACGCTCACAGGTCGTAAAGGTCATTGCTTTTTCTATCTCAACAAAATTCAGCAGCTTCTCAGAAGCCAAAAAGATGTGTTAATTGGTGAGCTTTTTTGGCGAAAATGGATGAATACAAGAAACGAAGAAGATGATGGGAAAGTACATGCATGGAAAAATGATGAGTGTTGTAGGCCATTCAGTACTGGCCTTGATGAAGGTCATAATTTTTTTCTTCATTATCATCATCTCTCTCTGATTTTTAAGGTCGTTCAATACCCATTCCAAACTTTTTTTCTGTTTACTTTCCATTTTCTCTCTCTCTTAACTCCAAACATAAACTAGTCTGCTATTATTATGTTCCATTATCTTCCAGAAGTAGAAAAAAACAAGATGTATGCGGAGGAGGCCAAAATATTATGTTTTTTTGGCTTTCGCATAAATTATTATACAACTTGGTCACTGTGCTAGTCTTAACACTCAACTTAAATGGTTCACTAGCCAGGCCATAACAAGCTATTTGTAATCTGCCTACTTGCGGAAATATGACAATGTCACACGCCATCATCAACTAGAGCAATAGTCAGAAAAAAAAGGAAGGGTAAAACTGTCGTAAAAATTTCAATGAACTTGGCTTACAGCAAAAGTGATACAATGACTGCATTATCATCCTGATTATTTATGCACAGGTTGTTGTATGAGTTGTGTGTGAATAATGATATGATGATTATAGAGCAGTGTACATTATGCTGACTCCGAAATAAATGGTAGCAATAATACTTTGCTTAATTGTAATTGTAACAGAACTCTACACAAATGTCTCTCGTCGAGAGAGAGAAGAGTGTGCTGGTGGTATATTATCTTGAGTAGTGTGATCCCAGTGGCACATTCCTCCTCTGACTACTTGCACATCATAATATTCATTCACAACAATTATATATTACCATGTTTAGCGTTTTTCCTTCTTCTCTCCTCTGAATCATCATTATCGCCATCGCAATAAAATGATCGTCAGCTGTGTAAAGTGTCATTGAGACAGAGTGGCTTGTTTCAATGTCAACCCTTCCCTTGAAAGCTTGCCTGTGCTTGCTCTTTTGCTAATCGCCAAGATCGCATTCTTTTATACATTATCGCCATTATGTAGAATACTTGTTCTATGTACAGAGAGCGAGTCATAATAATCATAATAGCTCTTTTGCACTCTTTTTATAGCCAAATAAACAACGTGTAATAACAACGGAGTAAATGACTGCATTGTTTTATCTGCCTACTAGTGTACATTGTACGACTAAACATGGCAATAGTCCTCAGAGAATAGTGGTCTGGTCTCCACTCATTACCTTTCGTTTCGCCTTTTAACAGGGAACAGCGGCGAAAGGCGTAATGATAATTATGATCTTATTATTTGTAGCAATGGCATCTCATGTAACTGTGGCTAATGTCCTGTACGTTGAAGAAGAATGCAAGTTTATATGACCATTTAAGAGGGCTTTTTAAGTCTTGAAATAAAATCTCAATTTGCCATACTGCTACATATTACAGGAATGCATATGGTTTACCATAGCAGCTAATCAACACCTCATCATATCAACTTATTAAGTGAAAATATAATATTGAAAAGTACCTAAGGAGCATAAGCATAAACACAATCGCGCTTCATTTACTGCAACAATGCATCATAATAAACGCTCAACATTGTTTGACTATATGAAACGCTCGCGCTGCTGTGCGTCGCACTAATAAAGCAAGTAAACTCCTGTGCTCAAGGGTTAAACAAGCTTACCTTGTTCATTACCACGAATAATATGAATTACCGTACACCCACTATATCCCCGTAAGGTAGGCATTGCCATGGCAAGAAGTAATAATAACAATAATGTTAAGCCTTTCCTATTCCATTTGAATGAATACACTATATAATATGACAGCATGCAAAAATTCAAGATCACTTTTTTCGTACTCTCCATTACTCTAATGTGTAATGCTACATCATATGAAAAATGCTTTATATAGTTGCTATTCTTTTGGGGAAGTCTGCAAATGAATATTACAATCTATTCATAAGATGCCTGCCAGTCTTTTTTTGATTCCTTGTCTCCTTTTCACATTAAACATTCATACGTATGTGTTTTCAGAGTACTCACAGTTTAGTTCCCCTCTCTCCCTCAATACTGTCAATAAGCGTCTTCATTGTTATCAAATCACCATGATCATGAACGATGATCATGGCAATGTTTGTTGAGCACTTTTTTTTACTTCACCTTCCCGTACAACCATTAGTCGTCTCTAGGCCAACTTCATGGGCTTTTTGCACTTGAACAATAAAAACTCGATTATGCAATTTTTTGGTCTGCGTGCCTTTTCTGCGTTTTCTGATTGCTGTGGATATTGTCACTGTTAGAGATTTTACTGTTGTGTCTTAAGACGCCTTTACAGAGATAACTAAAGAGTGTCTATAAAGAAGGCATTTGGGTATGTGACAACCAAGTGGTGGATGATATATTGATGATGAAGACTTGCGATTTAATTCAATTTACTACTTTTTGAAGGGAGCAAAAAAACAACTGATAATGCGTAGAGGCAGTGCGATGACATTGAAAAGCTTTTTTATTTATTTCTCTTACGTAAATCAATTCAAAGGATTGTATATGCAATTGAACTGGTGGTGAGGACAAAAGTTGGGAAAATCAAACAAACAATAGTTTTATGACGGCGCTGTCACCAATGAAATATTATATGAATAGGTATACATGAATGCGGTTGTTTGCGGGAAAAAACTATTGTCCTACTATTAAAGTGAAAATAACACCTGCTAATTTCCTCGTCATAATT
Organism: Willowsia buskii; assembly: GCA_034700685.1. Taxonomy (NCBI): domain Eukaryota; kingdom Metazoa; phylum Arthropoda; class Collembola; order Entomobryomorpha; family Entomobryidae; genus Willowsia; species Willowsia buskii. The sequence goes on from JAQIXW010003890.1 coordinate 5,758, forward strand.
TTCAGTTTACTTTTCAAAACTATATATATATTTTATTCAGAGATTTGTAAAACTTCAAAAATAAAACGCTTTGAAATCCGCTTGAAGGTCAATAAAACTTTAAAAAAAGAAAAGATGTAAGCCCGTAAGGTCGTTTGAAAATTGCAATCGTTAAAAAATTACAATACAACAATAGGATTTTTGCAAGAATGGAAAATATGAATGAAGGTGAAAAAATTGGAAAAGTTCCCACGAAGGCGGGAAGTCATCCGGTTTCGCGTAACTTTACAAATACAGAAACGCACTAAAAGAAAGGAATAATATATGGGCTAAATAAACGGTTGTGGGAACGTATGCAAAAAAAACCGGCTTATTTTGTACAATGGTGGCCCAGAGAATGATGCTCGGTTTGCATGCATTAACTTCAAATAAACAGCAAGTCAGTCGGTCAGTAATATGAAGTTGAAGGATAATATGAGTGTGGTTTATGGATCATGATTACTTACTTTAAAGCTGTGAGTACCATCACCGCCAAGATTGATAATTATGATAGCAAGGAAAGCAGTAGGTAACAGGTTGTTTCATAGCTCGTTATAGATTTACTACTATGTAGAATAAACAGTTTAATCAAATAATAATAATGAATTGTATGAGTTCCGATATTAAACTGAAAATGAAATTAGAAATTAAGTGTAGCAATTTAGCGAGATATGAACCCATTAATATATCACTTTAAACCGAAGCAATTGTCTAATTACCACCACTCCACTAGTATCATTGCCACTGTAGTAATGATACGCAAAATCTTCATAGAGCAATATTGCATTATCATCGTCATCAACGACGACTCCGTAATCATCATTAAAGTGCACTTTATGTATATGTGTGCAGTGTGCACTATCGTTGCTGATTGTTGCAGTATTTACAATGAGGAAATGACAGGAAGGAAGGGTAATGGCCGACCATGGTACTCGTGACATAAAATGCACTACTCACTCAACTTATCATCATCAAATCAGCGCATATGAAGTATTACATCCCTCATATACATATGTATATAGTCTCGACTGAACTTCAATCATGAGTAACAAGTCGTTCTACCATTTTGCAGGAAAAAAAATGTAGCTGCACACCGCAGCAGTAATACCAACAAAATTTATAGTCTATAAGTAAATAAATATATAGGTATATACGAACGTTAGACAGTGCACAATACGCAGTCATCAGGTCAGTGACTTGACTTTGAATGTCATATAATATATATTTTTGTGATGGTGGGGAATTTTTTTTTGTCGTTTTTAAATATTTTTAACTCTGTTTCATACAACCATTCTTATTTTTTTCCTTTCTCTCATACAAACACAATAGGAAACACTTTACTCTGCTAAACGTGATCTTGATTACATTTATAGCTTGAACAAAGTGTGTTTTGCATATTTTTATGAGGATAATGATGACGGTAATAATAAAAGGACGAGTGTAAATATAAAAACGAGTGAGTGCCATCCTTCTGAAACAAATGCCCATCTTCATACTGAAAGAGAAACGGAGAGAAAGAAAAATAAATGCTTACAATCGATAAAATTTCAGAGATGTCAAAAAAGTAAATGGAAACTTGTTCTTCGCTTATCCCTTCTTCTTGTTGCTAGTTCGTGAATGTGTGCAAATTTGTTTAGGTTCGCTTGCGAAGTTCAACAATGCCGTGTGTACACTGCTGCTGTTGATGATGACGATTGTCTGTCCTGTCTTGTCGCAACGTATATGTGTCTAATATTATCATTATTATCCGCAAGCCCAGAAAGATTGTTTTTTGTTTTAGTATTTACTACCACGAAAACTGGTTTTAAACTCACGAATTCGCCACGAGCATGAGGGCATGATCATCATCAATGTATCATATAGCTCTAGTGACTGAGAAGCTGAAGATAATGGTGAGGATGATGATTATCGTTAGATTACTATATAGGAAGACGCATGAGCAATATGAGGTGTACCGGTACAAAAATAATACTCTCATGCAATCTGCTCCTATCTCTATTCATTTCACTGTTTTTAAAGAGATGATGATAATGATGATTCACAAACTTAACAGCAATCAAACAGGAAAAGTTTAAAGTGTCATATAAGTCAAGGTAACCGGCCGACTGAACTATAAAAAAGTATTCTCATCCTTGTTTTTTTCTTACTCTTCGTCTCCCCCTCTCTCGATCGTCTTTACTTTCCCTTTGTTATATTATCCACCCTCAAGTATGTAAGTCACTAAGAAAAAAATAATATTTGCGAGAGGGTATTGGCTCCACCGAAAATATTACTAATTTCTTATTACTCTCTCTGTCGCTGTTTCTACTCATCCTCTGTGTGTTTCTTCTGAAGAAAGAAGGATGGAAGGAGATAAAAAGGGGAAAAAATGCAGGTCATGTCAAATCATGCCATGAAAAATGAGCGTGCACTTTTTAAAAGTATTTTTATGAGGCATGATTCTTTCCTTTCGTTATAAGCTTTCCGTGTTTTTGTGTGTTTACTTGTTAAAGTAAAAATAATAATGTATTTATTATTATTATTTATAATATATTTATACTATAGATAATGTAGAACGATATAGTGAGGTACTTTACTTTTTTTCAAATCTGTTCAATTTCAAATGATATCATCTTCCTTGTTATCATTTTCACATTAACCATCAGGATACTTTGCACGGTGGTGGGTTTTTGTATGTTATCCATTTACTTATAAGCTTGTCCTTGTATATTGAATTTTGACATCGGAGCTTTTGCAATGCCGGCTTTCTTCTCTATTGTTCCATTGTGGGAAAGTTTGCGTTTGGATTTTTGCACATTAAATGGTGCCAAAGATGTGTATCAGATATATGAGTGCATCATAATGTCATGCACATTGATAATTACATTGTGCGTATCCCAGCTTCAGATTTTTGCATAAAAGTCGTTTAAATTAAATTATCAGCCTATCCCACATGTTTCGAATATCACCGAAAGACAGATCAGTTCACATGCCGTCTCGTATAAAACGAAAAATGAGGAAGGGATGGCTTTTAAAACTGATTGAAAATTCCTTCCTTTAATATTCTTCAAATTTACATTTTTGCATCCCTGATCACTCATTGCTTTTAAACCTTCTATTGACCAGATCCAAATTGCTTTCTCAAGTCCTGCAAGCATGCGAGACGAATGATGCGTTCAATATTGCAATTTGGCAGAGTATCTGTTTTTATAATGCTTTACCCATCATTCATAATTCATCGCACTATCATCTCATCAATATGACGAAGATGAGGTATTTGCATTACTATTTATTGAGCATAATGCATACAACAATAATAAACAGTCTTAGAATCCAATTTAAAGTCCTGTCGCACTTTTTACTAACTCGCGTTCTCAAAAACTGACAGTTGGAAAGGCCAATAACTTGTCATATTGGATATTGGAAACGAGACAATATTTTTTAAATGATTCTTGGCCACAAACGAAATAGAAAATGGTAACAGTGATGAGAGCAGCAGTAAAATGAGCATCTATGCTGAAGAAGCATCAACGTGCTTCGTAATAGTCATCGAGTCATCATAGTAATTGTGCAAAAACTCTACTAATAAAAAGCTATACAACTGCCACGATGAGCACAAACAGTCACAAGTTCGTCTCTCTAATGTCATTATCCTGTTTGAGAGAGACAGTTTATTGCTGAATCACAAATCCAAAAAAAATCTATAGATTTTATGATGGATGAGGAATGGAAGTAAACTATGTAGTAGTAGTAGTCAAACCTGTATTAATAAAAAATGCTTTGAAAAGTATAGCGCATTATAAAATCCTAGTAGTACTTTTAATACTGTCCTCTTAATTGAAGTTACCGTCTTGAGAATTGTCTGCATAAATTTACTCAAGCAATTTAGATTATTCATCAGGGTGATCCCGACATGAATGAAAAATATACGCGCACATTAAAAAGTATTAATGGATTTCACTGATGAGCTGATTGTCATAAAAAATAATTCACCGTAAATTTTACATTTAGCGGAGAATCTTGTCGGTAGAGCTTTAAGCTTTGAGAGATCTCACGATCCCGAGGGCATCTTCCGTATTTGCCTCTTTGTATCCACCCCTTTTATGTCAGGTTCATTAACAAATGGACATTAGTTTATAGGTATTTAAATAAAAATGCAATCTTCAAATTTAACTATTTTGAGGACAATCGTGGAATTTTGTCGCAAGTGTGAATAAACTAGGGAGAATGTCCATTTACTCGCGTTTACTGTCATTTTATTATGCTAGATAATAAATGTAATGAAGATCGTGCACCAGCGTTTTAAAAGGGTGTTGTTCACGCATTCTCAGCAGAATCAAATTTGTTCCTTATCTGACAATCTGTGAGGTGACAGTCCACCATTCATAAATGCATGCATCATCTCTATCTGTTTTCATGCATGATTTTTTGAAGGTATGAATGCTGTTGAATGTGTAAAGTACATATTTGCATAAAGGCACGTTTTGAGGAGGCGAGTTCCATCGCGCCTGTCAGAATTCATAATTATAACAGCATGTGTTAACATGTTATTATTAATGATGAGACGAGGGTCTCTCTCTAGAGTATAGTGACAATACTGACTATTGGGAGATGATACTAAAGGTATGCGTGTAGTTACAATGAAATCATCTAGAGACACTTGAGAAAGCCTATAATAGTATGATAAATAATGCTGTTCGAAAACTTTTTTTCGCTTCTTTACCTGAGGGTATCCACGCCCCTGATTCATAAGTGTATCCATGATACGAGTAATAATAGTGTGTCTGAAGAAAAATGAAATAAATATTAAATTAATGGAGGTGTATAGCTCGAGAGATAGATTTTTTGTGGTGTCATATAATTAAATACATATTCTTAAGATATATTGGAGAAACATATGCATCGTTTATGATATGATAATAGATGAGCCTACACTTAAAAATCACGTATGAGAAATAATTATAACTTTTAATCAAAAGGTAATAATAATAACAACAGTAATAATTTGATAGATTATGTGAACTCGCCTACAACAACAAAAGCAATAACAAGCGGAATGAAAGGGAAGTGAGGTATATAGTGAGTACTATTATAACACCAACGACTATAGTTAACGTTTTGTGCATAGGTATTATTTTTTATGTTTACCCTAACAGGATCAAGGTTTTGCATTGACATCCTGCCACGGACTCAAGGTCAAAATACAGAGCACTAGTAGTACTTCTGGTCATCATAATCTTTGCCTTCTTCTTCTCTATTATAATTTCCTGTGTCTCATATTTTTGTTGTCGATTGTCTTTTCCTTTATACTGTACACTAATGGTAAGAAAAGAAACTGCCGTACCTGGTGGTCTCATCATTGTACTAATTTTTAGTTTTGTGAATCAATAACAACAGCTAAATATTCCATTTACAGCATTAGTAATAAAGCAGAATCCATTGTGCCATTCCTTTTTTAAGCTAACGCGATAGCAACTTTGCATTGCAAAGGAGTTAACGGCTGAAACATGTAAAACATTTCCGACTATGGTGGTCATGCTTTAAATTTCTGGCTTTCTGAATATGAAATCAATATAAATGCTGCACTAGCAGATATGCTGAAAAAATTGACAGAATTTTCAAAGCGTAAAATCTATCAATTGATTCAAATATTTTCGAGAGAAAAAATGCTTACATTTTAAAGATCTCAATTTAAAGAAAAATTTATTAAATTTCGCCTACTTAAATTAAAACAGAACAGAACAAAATAGACAATAAAAACAGAAATAAAAGATTTCTATGTTAAATCCAAGCCTCAGTAAAAAACCATTGTCAAGACCTTCACACAGACATACACACTGACTAACTGTCGATTATGATGACGCTCACTCATTCATTCATTCACATTCGTTACATATGATTTGTATGGCTGGTCGTTAAGCCGCCTTTATATTATGTACCCTCTCGTTGTAACATGTGGACAGGCTAGACATAGACACATTCGTTCGTCTTTTTCAACATCAGCAGCGCCGCTTAATCTACAGTGCTGAAACTGACACACTGACGATGAGATTCCAACTTAAGTATAACAATAAGGAGCGCTGTGCGTTGATGATGTTGGTGCTGAACGCTGTGTATGAAAACGCATCAGCAGCGTAAACGTAGCAGATAGAGTCTACATCTTCTAGTGGTTCTAATAGTTTGGTTTTTTGTTTGACGGTTACCTTGTAAAAGCACCTTGCTCAATGCTCCCTCTTGTCATTGACGACCTTCTCTGCTTTTATGTCTGTATATAGTCATCAACAATATTTCTAACTTACTACTCACACTTTATACCAATCATAAATGCAAAATTTTTTTTAAAAAATGTGTGAAAAATATACGTATGTTTTCTTTCACGTCATAAAATTCATCATTCTCTTTTTTAAATGGAGATTACCTGTGACAAACACATGTCCCGTTTTTAATTCTAATTTGCCAGGTAGCGCACATTTTCTAGTTATGTTTTTTAAATAGTGACACGGACCAAAAATATGTCGCTTTTAATGAAGATGTGCTTATGCTTTTGCAGTTCCTCTTTATTCTGCTCAAGTGACGAGTTTGTCAGTCTGCTTATAACGGCTTTTATCTCGTTCACCATCATCAGCCAAAACATTTATGCGTAAGAA
>JAQIXW010003891.1:0-12401 GCA_034700685.1 Willowsia buskii
TCAATGCCAACGGATGAAAATGCTGTATTTCTTCATCACAAATTGACAGATATTCAAACAGAGTATTTGCAACGTCTTCTAGAAACAAAGATAGTTTTCATTTATAGAACCCTACAGCTGTATACGGGGCTTGTCAACATTTGGGCAAAGAAACTGAGGTTTGCTTATCACATCATGGTTATCCTGACAGTTGCGGTGGTATCGAGTTTTGCGATTATTAAAAATAGTAGGGATTTATTAGAGGATGGAACATTGATGGGGTATTCGATGCTAGCAATTTTGGCGTTGATTCCGTGTATTTTGACGTTTTTATTTTATATGGAATGTTATTCGGTAGATAGAATTAATGGAATATGGAGTGAGTATCAAGGAAGACTTATGAGGTCTACTAGTCGAAGAAGCTCGGTTTACAAAGCGGCTAAATCCTTTCGAGCTATAACGTTTTTGACAACATATCCGTTTTTTAATGTTAATAGGAGCACATTTCTTGAATGGTGTAATTCTGTAATTGATAATTTAGTTACGCTACTATGCCTATAAAATACTGAACTGTTTTAGTCGTTGAAAATTAGAGTATAATAAATAAATTAATGGTTAAAGTAGTTATTAAATTCGAATGAAGTTATAAGTCTGTAGTTATTCGAATGAATCAGCTCTATTCAGCAATAAAAGTAGTATGATATTCAATACTGTTTGAAGTCGAAATGTCAACAATGAACTCTTTTAAATCAAATTCATGTCCTCTAACATCGTGCTATCTCATAAAAATAAAAGTACATTTAAGTATCATGCAGCATTACGCGTAAAAGTTGTTGCTAAGACAGCAAAAGTGTAGATTTTATGTATACAAGGTTAAACAAACTTAAAATACGCTATACGTTTTGTCCAAATATTATCAATCTTTGCATAAAAATATTTAAAAAACATAAATTATAACCAATTCTTATAACGTTTATCACTTAAAAAGCTATTCAAAGAATTCGTATTTGCAACTGATAGCTTCCATGTAACAAAATTTTGTTGATTTTTTATACATGCTACAGAATTCTGGTTGGTATGTTACTTATATGTGCAAAAACTTTAATAGTTTTAATATATTTTATCTAGCCTTCCTTTTGTACTGAATAGCAATAAAAAGTTGGTCGTTTCTTGCTACGCAAAATCTCATATTTTTATTTAAAAACATTTTGGAGAATACAATTTAAGAAACTTATCTGCTCAGTCAATTCATTGTTTTGTTTATTAACTCACAAAATGCTTTGTTACAATTGCACGTGTTTTTCTATTCATAACGTGAGACCATAGATATTTGATATTAACAAGAAAGATAACAAACTTTTATTAGCATTACAAATACAAGTGAAAATAGTATACATTTCCCATTTCTGCGAGAGAAAAACTTTTCCAAAATCATTTACTAAAATAAATCCACCCACCAAAAATGCCTTCTGAGTTTAAAATAAAGATTACAAAAAGCTTAGAAATATTAAAAGTATAAACTTAGCACAATACTTTCTTTTTGTATCGTATAACAAAAAATATTAGTAGTCATTTATTTGTTTTTCCAAAATAAAATATGTAAGTGGTGTTCCCACGCAATTTTTCAATATTCTCTTTCTCCAGCTTGGCAAAAATACTAAATTATTAAAAGGTGTCTTGTTTCTATAATTTTTGTAAGTTTTAAAATTAAAAACATTGCGCATTCTCCTTTCTTTTAACACACAATGGTAACGCTCTAAATGTATAGTTCTGTGGACTATTTTAAAATTATATGTATTATTTTAAAAACATTCTATTGAGCATTTGCTATCCCACGCATTTCCTCGATTTTTACCTCTTGCATCAGTTTAAATGCGGAATGGTGAAAAACAAAAAAATACTGACATAAAGTTTGTTTTTCTTTTATGAAAAATTCCTCTTCTATTTTAAACCCTCAATGCCTTGGACACAAAGAACATGTTTGAAGACTTACTGCCTAAAATATTGAGTAGCAATTAAAAGTTTTCCTTTTTTCTATTCTTGGTTAGTGCATTTAAAAAACCTAAAAGCGATGGTTTAAGCTATTCTATCAGAAGAGTCCTGCCGTTCAAACAAACCAGTAGATTGTTGAAAAATATTTGTAGTCTCAGTGAAAATTAATTCGAACTCGACAAACTTGCATTAGAAGGGAATTATAATTTGTTGCCCTGTATAAAAAATTTGATCTTTCTAAGACACTAAAATGAGTATTGGTCAAGCTTACATAAATGTGCAGCTTCTTCTGCAAAAAGGTATTTCCTGTCCTCTCAATTACGATAAAACTACCAGTCGCGTTAAAGCCAACAAACACTTTATTGAGAGTAATCCAACCCAAAAAATATTCTGGAACTTGGAGAAAGTGATGGGCACATTTTTGGGTCTAGTCATACCCATAATTCGGGCCTACAGCTTGTACAAAAGCTCAGAAAAAATAAATCACGAAGAATTTGTCGTTCTCGGCTTCACAATCTCCGTTGCAATTCAATACACTGTATCATGGCACACTATGCATTCGCAAACATTTGATACTGAATATTTCGCTAAAGTTACCACAGAAATATTCCTCCTTGGCGACTCCACCTTTAAAGGATGGCCTTATCCATTTTTATCAAGAATATCTGAATTTCCTGAATTGTTTGGATATGGACTTTCTCTCGGATTTTGTCTCTTTCCTTTAGCCTCAATGGTGTGCTGTTTAGTTAGAGAATATGACCCTGCAAACCTCTTATTTGCGTTTCTCTTCCCAAATATACCTCTAGTCATCCGGAAATCTTTTTCCGCTTTGATTACCACATGCACTGTGTTCTACGCGGCGATGATCTGTCTACTCCCGATTTTACTGATAATGACCTGTTGCTACATATTTGAACAAGTTGCAAAGAAAAATCTAAACGCAAGTATTTCTGGCGGTGTCCACACAATCAGGGAACCTGATTGGGTGTATAAACTTATCAAAATGTTTCGAGAATGTGTTAAGAATTTCAGGAAGGGAAAAATTCGGCAAGCTTTCGCCAAGCTTAAGGGAAGAAATCAAGTGCAAATTTGTCCACTGATTGTTAAGCATGCACCGTTAAAACTTTCCCCAAAAGAAAATTTTCTGCAAAGAATTAACGTCCATAAACAACTTTATATTCTGATGACAGCTGCAAGTAAAAATGTGGAAATTTATAATCCCACAATGGCCGCTGTTGGTATGGTTCTCACCGTTTTTGGAACTCTTGCGGCAATTCGACTCTATAATCAAATGGAGCTGGTATTATACTTGTTAGCTTGCTTTACAGTAGTTTTCACTGTAAGCTTGATCTTTTACTTTTGTCTTCATGCTGCAATGCCGCTACATTATTCAGAACAATTTATACAGTATTGGAAAGGTAATAAGTGTATAATGCTGAATGGGATATTGCGAAGGGAGTTGGGATCATTGCAAACATTTGGGTTTTATATTGGTCCATTTTTTAGAGTTAAGAAGTGCACTGCACTTGATATAATGAATGTAGTTTCTGACTACGCTGTCTCATTTTTAGTAGGATTATAATTCATTTTTAACAATTTGCATAAACTAATAATTTAAGATACTTGATGCTGTGTAATCAATTTTAGTCTCGATATAGTAATAAATAAAACAAATACTATAAAAAATTATGACAACTTATAAAGTTGGTAGTATATTTCTACGCATATTTTTATACTTAATTCGCCGTGCTGGCAGTTTGAAGTAGCACAATTTCAAAGCTGAGTAGTACATTCAACACGCCCAGAATGAAATGTTTTGTCACTGTAAATAAATTCATTCCAACAAATCCAATAGTACCAGTCCAAAGCCGAAGATCTTAGCGCTTCATCTGTAAAATTAATTATAAAAAATATTTATTTCGAGTGGGCATTCTTTATTCAAAACACGATACTTGCACACATAACGTTTCCAAAGAAATATTTATTACCTTGTAGGGGGAAGGGTGACCATATATACTAAAATGTTGCCTGTGCGCTCAACCTTTTCCCTACTGAGAATATTCGAACTGAGACCGATAAGCGTGAGATGATGTACACAATAACTTCAAAGAATTACAACGAATAGTTTTGACTGTTGACATTTATTGAATGTTGACAAGACTAAAATTGTCAACAGTTACTAATGCTTAAATTAACTAAGCTATGATCGCTCACAATTTGCGATACATAGTCATAAAATAAAATACCTTTCTGACCTAAACTCTTCCTTAATTAATTTTGCCTTGCCGATTTGGTCGATTTAACACTTCCTTGCAAATTATAGTTTTTAGCCCTTGGCCATAACTAATAATTTGCTGTACACAGCTATACTCTCTTAAAATTAATTGACAATTAATTTCACCTTAGCAACTACACACAAACGGCAGAATGCTATCCTAAGGTTGAGGAGGAGAGTACAGCAGCGGCGGCACAACAGTGGAATATGAGGATTCCCAGATTGGAGGAAACTTCTGATAATTAAAGGGTGGCTGCAAATACAATTGCAAAAAATACTTAAAACCTAATACTGATATAAGTAACCTCAATTCACAAAAGCTAATGTACATTTAGTGACTCACCACTAACTTGCAAGTGCCACACTACCTATATGAATTGGATTACTTCCTCTCGAATGATGGGAAACTAAAGTTAATTTATATATCCATTAAAATATTGCAATAGTTATTACACTTCCATTAGATCAATTCGTAACGCAATTTACGTTTAATTAATTATTAATTTACCTCTGCAATACTCCTTAACACTGTGACCTGAGGGAACTTGCCTAATCTCATTTGATGGAAACCGGTGCGGAAACTGGAATATTTATGAAGGACACAAGTTTAAAACCGAGAAATAAATTGATGCCAATTTCCAATTTCACAATTCTGTAAAACACAATTTTATAAAATGTCAAGCTACCTACAATTTTCCTGATGCACTCTGTAAATGAGTCTTCTATCTTTCAGAGAATAATATCACTCAACCAATATGAGGAGAACTAAATTCTTTAATGCTTACATTTCAACTTTAAAATCAATAGTCACCATCTATGGTCAATCACCCTTCGTTGAGGGCTTCACTGTTCTAATTACAGAAGACTCTTATTGGTTAAAATAACGGGGCTCACAATTGGTCAGCACTTTCAACTCACCCAACTCCCATCACTTCCCTTCACAGAGAATTGTTTGTTTACTAATGTGTGCAGCGCTGCCATATGAGATCTTTACTCATTTGGTATATCACATCTCTTTGTACCTAACGGAGATGCATGTGCGCGTATTGGTGCCTCTACAACCTCTTCTGTAAAATGTGATGATAGACATTCATGAAGAGAATTGGTAAATTTGTAAATAGATGAGCTGACATTGCTGCATAAACAAAACATTCCAACAGGTCGTACAGTTAAGTGAATCATTGCCCAGTTTACATACAACTGTCGCCAAAACTTTTCGTCTACGTTCATTCGTTCACTTAGCTTTTCAGGTTGAAGGAAATATTTCAGATGCAGTCCAATCATATAGATGTTAATGAAGCTTGATGAAAATGAAAGTGGGATAAGAAGTTACTAAAATTAATAAATAAATTTATCCCATTCTTATATTCTTTCACAAGTAAACGACAATCAATTTTAGTAGCGAAATAGTCAAATGCTGCCAAACTTCCGATAATTTTTGATTTACTAATTCAATCCTTTTATATGCCAGAGTAGCAAATACGGATATAAGGATATCACAAAAGTTCCATGAATATATTGCCCATTTGTTAGCAATAAAAACAGAACAGAAATGAATGGATTATATGGCATCCAAACGCTAACGAATCTGCAATGTTGTTGCCAGTATCTCTGCAAAAGGGACGAACTTCCTCGAGATGTAAAAATATTTGCATGTGCAACAGCATTTTCACCTACGGCTGAAGCCATTGTAATTTCAACAATTACAGTTATAATAAAGCTTAACTTATTACTTTCTTTTCCATGGAATTTATCAATTTCATGCCACTTATAGAGACAGGAAACCAGATTTTCAGAGTTTTTATAGAGGTAGAAAAAGACCAAACCCAGTTGCGAAGAACGCTGCCAGTTTTTGTGTTAACAGAAGAGTGCTTCCATTGGAATCTTCTTGCCACATTGAAATACCATTTAATACAGTGGCAGTTCTCAGTATGCAAATTGCAAAGAGAGGCAAAGCGCCAAAAACTGACTTCCTGCTAAACACAAGATATTTAGCAAATTAATTTATATGATACGAATGACATAATGTAGCAAATCAGTATGGTACCAAATGGAGTAGAATTGTACCTTACAGAGAAGCAATCAGGTCCTTTCATTGAAAACACACCAGTGATCGGAAGCAAACCAGACGCCCTTACACAGCTAAGTAAAAACTTCAGGGATTTACACATTGTGTTAGAACTGTTGTCGTTTCCTACCTTCATTTGAACAAAGCCTTCCATCATCTTTCAAATCATATTTATAGTTTCCAGTTTCACAGCAATAAACATTCACTAGGAGTAGGTAAAAAATATTTCTTGCTTCAGTATTAGCTATATTTTCAGTAATTGAAGACTTGCAAGATAATACAATATGTCGTTAGAAACAAGGAGCTTTTCTTGACATGTAAAGCGGCTAAATATTAGCTACAAATAACAAAGTTTTAAGGTTCTTGATTGTAGAATGACCTATTTCTACTTTGGAATGATGCGTTACGACACGTCTAGACATCACAATTTCAAATTACAAATTTGAAGCTTGTTAAGCTGGGGTTTAGCTTGAGATATTCCTAAAATGAGATAATCGAATGTGTTTTAGCTATTATGTATTAAAATGGAAATAAAATGTTACCTGCTATATATAAAATAACGTATTGCAAATATTATTATGAAACGGCACATACGTTTTATTCCATAGTAGCCATTAGTAGCAATAATGATCCAAATCATTACATTTGCAAAATTGGGAAACGGAAAGTTAGGGTATACCGTATAAATTGTCATTGCTGACGTGTGACATGTTTCATTGCACTGGAAAAAGTTTTAACTGCTTTTTCAACTGAAGACCAATTGGGAAATATAATATATGCATCATTAGGCAGATGCATTCAGTGGGCATGAAAACATTTTTTGACTATTGAAATAGATTTGAGCATTTCCAAAGTAAAAAAGATTATTATATAGCCAACAAAAGACTTAATTTATTATGGAACTGTTAATGTTATTGGAGTAATGTAGTCTGTCAACTCATCTAATTGTTGCTACGTCACCATGTATACTTTACTTAAATGCTTGTGCTTACATTCCATCTCTTTTTTATGCAAATTGCTTACATAATCATACACATATGTGATGGGCGTTGATGTGGGCACATATTCATGTAACTGCGATCGAAATCTTGGTATGATGTACCTAGTGAAATGAGTGCAGTGGGGAAATGCTAAAGTTGATAATTTAGTAACACTTCTTGTTACACTTTCAAGTTGTAGCTGTTCCATGCTTTAATTTAATATTTATAAGTTAAGTTTGTTTTGTCCAAATATTATACAATAATAAACTGTAAGTTTAATAATAAATAATTATGAAATTAGAGTTATATTTTGAATTAAATACATAAATCTGATAATACAGTGATCTCTTATAGAGTATTAAACATATCTGCCCTTGCAGTACACTAGAAAAATATTAAACAATGTTTAGGATCTAATAGTAAGTTACTTAAAGGTTAATGTTATCACCTAACATCTAGAGAATGGTAAGAGTGCATTCATAAAATTGAAATAGTATAAACCAATACGGATATCTGCTAATGTTTTTTTAAACATTACTTAACTCAGGATATTTAGGAAGTCTGCTGCTCTTATATTATTCATTTATATGCACATTATTGTCCCATAAGAACTAAATTAACTACCCAGTCAATCCAGTTGTTCAAAATAGTAAGTTGTGTATCACTTTCAAAAAAGTTAACCGAAGTCAGGTATATTCTTAGACATCGAAATGATTTCCAATATCGTATTGCCGTTTTTGCCTTACGATATCCAACATTCTTCACATCCATGAACTTTAAGACTGACCCATTAGATCTGCTATCCAAAATACTTGAGCTTTCACAATATATCAACATTGCGAAATGAAACACTGGCATAAGCATAGTCAAAGCGAGGGATATTGCATTCACAAAAATCATGCTTGTGACAAAATCAAAATCCCTGAAGTTTGAGATCAACGAATATGCACACATGACGAAAGAGAAGCTAGTAATAAATATGACAGTTGATGCAATATATCTTATCCCTATTGAGTTGTACATTGCTGCCAAGACTTGAATTTCTCTGTACATTTTTACAAAACCGTCCAAATCTGCAGATCTAGAAGCGGATTCTAATTTACGCTGAAAAACGACAATACATGAATAAATTAAATATGTACAGGTCATCGTCATAATTGAAACATGAATACATCCAAAAATTGCAAATGTTTGGACACTTATGTAGTGATATAAAGCGACCAATATTGTTTTCAAAATTTTTAGAAAAATTACAACCGCGTCGTTTAGATTTGGAGGCAAAATGTTATCCAGATCTTCAAAAAATATGTAAGAGAAGGCGCTCCATGGTTGCCAAGACGCACCCCCAGATAGTCCGAAAGTCATGCCAAGAGCAATATGGCTTATTCGTAACATTTTGGTGAAGAAGTATTGCAGACGTCCGTATAAATAACTTGACCAGTATTCAGCTTTTTTGAGAATTAAAAAAAAAACTTTCATAAATCATATATAAACTTTATCGAAATTTATTACAAAATCTCCAAGCAAGCTTACCTTCCTCCGGGTCATCAAGAATGTATGTTTCCTCGAATCTCATCATTTGATTGAGAAATCCAGAAACCTCATTAGAGTACTTGTGATGAGTGTAAACCTCACAAGCAGTGAGGAAAAACACAAATATTTTATATCCATTGAAACAGGTCTCCAGAATTGTGTTTTCAGTGAATATTTGACGATACAGTCCTAAAACTATAATCAAGCTTAGGATTGCAACATGGTATTTCCAGTGTTTCTTGCTGAAATGTGGGTCTGGCTGGATGATATATTTTTGGCGAGGCTGACCATTTTGGGAACACCGTTTTAGCTTATATGGATGTGCAAGTGGAAGGAGATGACATTTGCGAAGGGACGTAAATGTTTTTCCTACTTCAATTATTAAATTTGCGGAAACAAACATTTTAAGGTGAATTTGTGATGTCCAGTTACAAAACAAATAGTCAGGTAAAGTTGAGCAATTTTTGTCCTCACGATATGACTGTCTGGAAAAAAATGATAGGAGTAAGGAAAATACCCTGGGTGAAATTCTAATATAAAATTTTAGTACTAAAGCCAGAAGCAATGGTCCGATCGGTAGTATCCTAAATCTTTTAGCATTACGTCGACATGGCAAATACAGCTTTCTAAGCATAAATATTAAATATACAGCAGGTAAGGATACGACTGAATGTGGAGTGGAGATGGGAATTGTTATGTCAATTCAAAACAAGTAAAAGGTATTAATAAATGAGCAACAAATATAGCTTTAGATGTAACCCCAACTATGTAATTTATATTTTAACTGTCAGACCAAAGAAATATTTTCCCTATTTTCAAGTCTTCTTTATGATACGGGCTATACTACCTCGATATCTCGCCATTACAGTAAAAATTCCAAATTTATGTGATATAATGGATAAAACCCTTTCATAAGCCTTTGCTATCTTAAATATTTTAACTTACAGTTCGATTCCACTTCAGTTTTATATGCCTTAGATTGTGATGATTATATAAATTGTTTTTTTTTTGCTCAACCGTCTCTTATTTCATCATTTGTAAACAAAATAGTTATGAAAAATTATTTTAATTGATGTTAATATTGTTTTTTTAGTTGGATGTTTTGGCTTTCTTTATCGCAAAAAAGTGTTTACCAATCTGAACACTTTACACTGCCACATTTGAGCTTTGCCTTTTGGTAAATATGATTAATTCATTGGACGTTTTTCATAAGCCTCCACTAAAATAGTAATGATGCAGTTATATCAGGGTATTATGTATTTTGTTGTTCGGAGAATGTTTGCTACCACGAGCAAAAACATTTATATAATAAGTCATCTTAATGATAATAAGTTCTTTGCTTATTTGGTTGGACTATCCATTTTACTAGATTTTTATGTTCTATCCGAGCTCACCATCTGTAAGTCACGGACTCCAACGATTTGCGACACACACATATCTTACGAGTTCTTGTGACTCGTAGTAACTTCATATATAAAACCGCGTGAATTATCATGCAAACAAAAATACATTGTTATAAGTTGGAAGACTTGTATCATAAATATTTAATTGCATTTAGTTCATGGTTAATAGTGTCTATAATTGAAATATGAAATCAGGGTTGATAATAGGTCTCACCAAAACAGGCGGAACAGTTTTCATCAATTTCTTTGAGTGAATTCTTTATATCTTTTCTCATTCGGAAGGTTTGCATGGCATGGCTTATTTCCAAATTATTATACGTTATGCATATTATGTTATTTTATGGAGAATCCGGGATATATACTTCTTTGTCATATATTTCTATTATTTTAAACAACAAATTTGCAAAAGATTTGTTGTGATTGATCAAATGTAATGTATTTATTTGCTAGAAACATACTTCAACAACAACAAACATACATGAACTGAATAGTTATATAAAATGATGACATCAACAAACCAATTTACCTTAGCTAAACAGGCTTTACATTTTAAAAATATTTGGTTAGCTTTCATGTCGGCACTGGTACAAGATTTTATAAGGCTGCTTCTTTCGATTTTTACTTTAATTCCAACGGAAATTGAGTTTAGTAATTTGCTCTCTATGAACGGTTATACAATAACAAAAAATAAATAAATCTTCTTCTATTTAAAAGAAATGTAATAAACATCATTAACCTTAATAAACATCTAATAGTAAGTCACGTATGCATAACTGTTTTGTTGTTTTGTTATTTAAAAAAATATCTAAATACTTGAGAATACGTGGACATATTTCTTCACAAATTTTCAATCTCGCTTTTCAAGTCTATAGAAAAACTACAGACCCTCGAAACTCATATTAAAATACTGCTTGAACTACAACTCCAAAATTAAAATGTTGCTGAAGCAAACAAGACTTGCTTGCAAGTTACAACTCATCCTTTACCCATATCTTCCCAAATTACCCTATTGGTGGTCCCCAGATTACAGCAAAATATATTTAAGCCAATCCTACAAACCCTGGTTGAAATTCTTTATTAGCGAGCTAAATATGCTAGCTTATGTGATAGGATTCATTTACATATTATTTCGAAAGGCTGCATTTGGCGTAAACTACAAACTCGAATTCATTCAATTGTTTTCTATGGTAGCTGCATCATTTGCCATTCTAACGGTGATAACAATCAATCTTATGATTTTGCGGAGATACAAAGAGTTTTGCACGGGATTCAATAATCTTATCAATTTGGAATTACGGATGGCAAAAGGTTTAGTTTTTTACATGTTTGTATATTTATTTATAAAGTTATCTAGCTGAAATATATATTTTAAAATTTTTAATCTCCTATTTAGAGTTCTGTCCAAACAACTTCAATGCTGATGGCGAATTCGAAGACGAAACGAAACAAGATATTGTTGGTGGACTAGCTTGTATACTGATCGTGCTATTGGCAATCAACGCAATTCTAATGCCGTTTGTTTCCATGGTGGAGGATTTTGATGCTATGGGTTACGTTCTTAATGAAATATTTGGAAACGCATATAACCGGGAATTTGGCACAATTGTCTGGATATTAACGGTTAGAGTAATATTGCTAATGTGGGAATTAGGTGAGTTGGGTCGAGCCATATTTGAGCTTCTACTTGGCGCTGTGAATATGCTGGGAGCTGGCTGGTATTGCGCAATATTTCTGGGAGGTCACACTCGAAGTGTTTACGAATTTGTGAAATATCATAACCAATATACGGTGGTATATAGAAGCTTAGAATCTCTATTATCTGATGTCATGCTGGTAGTATTGACTGTATTATATTGGGGAACAATTATAGGCATATGGGTACTCATTAAGGTGAATGCTGATACAATTAGTGTAGTATTGTATAGTATGTTATTGACAGTTGTAATATTTTCTATAGTGGCTTTACTAGTTGGCTTGTACAAGAGTAAGGAGATGCACAATATGTTAAAAGACATTGTGAAGAAAAATGTGATAATTTCAGAGTGGAAATATGCAAAGAAAAGGACAAGAAAACTAAAAGTAGATATGAGAATGGTGAGGAGCGTGAGAATAATTCGTGTAAAATGTGGAAACTATTTTGATCTTGATGAAAATTTTCTGATGGATTTCTT
>JAQIXW010003892.1:0-12396 GCA_034700685.1 Willowsia buskii
TGGTTAAGAGTTAAAATAATCAGAATCACCATCATTATCCTTATCCTCACCACCACCAGCAAGTATCCAATCTCCTACTCTCCCCTTTACCAAAATATTTCCATATTTCTGTGTTGGTAGAGAATAATAGCTTGTCGATGATGGTCCCTTAATGATAAAGGTAGCAATAATAATTACTTGCTTCAACAACTTCAACAGCTGACATATGGGTTTAGCGTAAACCAAAACCTCTCCTTTTATCTTTGAGCAACCTGACCTGAACCCAAAAAAGCCCTTCTATTTAAAGGTAAAAAAGAACACAAAGCAGCAGCATAGCATGAACCCAACATGCCGTTTTGAGGCAAAGCAAGCGGACAAGGGAAGGTCAACAATCAAGGTATTCTAACCAAGTTTTTTTGTTCATTTCTCTAGCTCATACTTACTACAGGAATATCTCGTTGCTTGTAGTGGAAATTTACTGAAACTTCCGACATAAAATATTTTAGGCAACCTTATGAATGTATACTTTAAAACTTTGTAACTTTACATGCTTTGTTTTTCTTGAGCTTTAATTTCTATACCACAAAATAATTTACTTGATTCCGAAGAGTCTCTGAGGAAAAAACTTAGTCAACCGTGAAGTTTCAATATCCGTTCCTGTCTTCAGCATTCTCCTCTTGCCATGCAATTACTTTCAAAAGTACCTTAGTTAACGCAATAAACTATATATATACCTATACATTTCATGTATACGGTGTCACTCTGTAGTAGTAAGTATGTGCTACTTGTTAATAGCTAAGAACAACGGTGAGAAATGATGTAATTTCTTATCAAGTCTTACGAGACCGCAGAGCAGCAGAAATCAATGACGATCGATAAAATAGTTTCAGTTATTTTTTCCTTCTCTCTCTCTCCCCCTCTTCACTGCTCAGAAACTAGTTACCTACTTGGTTCGATCGTCACACGATAATATGTTCCTCTTCTACCTCAAAAACACCTACTTTCTTACCTTTAAGAAGTTGCTCATGCTCGTAGTTAGTACTTAAAGGCTTGTCTCAGTCAGGTATAAGCTTGTTCTCAGAGAAAACCAGCAATTTTTCGATCATCAGAAGAAAACAAAATTCCCGACTTAGCAATAATCTTTTTCTACTACACGAAATACATAGGAATGTACATAAATACGCAATGATGATCATTCTTCTTCATCTTACTACTCCGGTCCCTTTTTACGTTCTTCTTACTTCTTCCCAAAAACTTTTTCTTCACTATATGGACGAATGGGAGTCTTCCAGAATTTCTGATATTTTCATTTGATCCTCAGTTCTCACAATGATAAGTAGTGGTAACATCAGCAGTGAAGCAAAAGCAAACTTGTTTGGAAGGTTTTGTCCGTATGTTTTAGATTAAAGGCGAGATGATGATGGTGTGGTGGTAAGGTACCAGTGCTGCTGCTTTTTCTAGTCACAATATGCAGCAGCCAAAGCAAAGAAGCCAAAAACTAACCTTATGGTAGGATATATGCATACTATATGGTATGGAGCAAGTGTGGTGGTGGTGATCACTGTAAAAACTATGTAGTCAAAAGACAAACTCGTAGTCAATGTCGTAAGACACATTAAGTGGATTGCTGTGGAAGATTAAGTTAGCCACCGTGAAGCCTCAGAGCCCTTGTAAAATACCCCATCTTTTCTCTCCTGACTGTTCTTGCTGGCCTGGTCTTCTACTTCTGATTATACTTATATATTATGTAACTCATTCACATCGTTATAATGCTAAAAATTCTCTACAATAATCTACTATCGTTTTGCAAGGAAATGGACACACGGTAACGGCAGAACTACCATCAGTCGTCGTCCGTTTCTCCTTGGCTATACGGAAGATGAGTTGAGTACCTACATAAAAAGTGTTTTCTTCGTTTCTCCTTCATCCATTTCGTTTAATACCGTTAATACCGGGAGAACGTACCAAGGAACGTACGATATGAGAAAAACTAATGATCTATATCGTTTGCAAGCTAATAGCTGAAACGGTCGTAAAAGGAGAAAGAAAGAGAGTGCGAGAGACCAACACACACTCAAACAGCAGCATCCTCTTCCATCCCACCCAACCCACATTCTCTGCCGTAAAACTCAAACATCTATAGTTGATAGTTAGTTGGATAGTATACATACCTATTTTGATAGTAGTACACATGTTAGGAATGTATGGACACAGACACACAATAATACTCCGGAGAAGAACGAGCACGAACTCAATATGCCGGTGAATGATGGCACATAAAATACATAAAAATACCTAGTTTCAAAACGAAGCAACGAGAAGAAAAGCCTTTTTGTCCTTTTATAACTACAAGTTTGAGAGAAGACGAAGACGGTGAAGCAAAGCAAAAAACATCGGTTACGACGACACCATCAAAGCCGGAGCCAGGCCAGCAAGCTTACCGTCAGGATAAACTGGCAAAATGTAATATGTATTTTTTGCTGTAAATAAATATTATGATTAGGTTGATCGTAAACAGCAGATCATTGTCTTTTTACATGATTCATGCATTTAGTTTTTATGCCGAGTATGTACGAATGAATGAATGGAAGAAAGAATGTAGCAGAGGAGGAGCAGCAGCAAACCAATTCATCCATAAGCAATAAGCACGAATGTCTGTAATAAAAATTGAACGTACGTAATAATATATATGTCTACCTCACAAAACTTTACTACTACTGCATACTTATTACGTACATAATACAATATGAATACACCGCAGCAGCTGTCGTCACAGCCCACCATGGTCGCACATTGTGTAACACACTTTATTTATACTGTTTTTATGCTTCAAAAGGAAAACCGGCTTTTCCATCGTACTCGTTTAAGGGAGAAAAAAGATTATCTTTGACTAAAAGTAATCACAGCGGCAGTTGTAGTAGTAGGAGCAGACCTCGTCGACACTTAATTCCAACTTTTTTCTTCCCCGTACAATAATAATAATACGGACAGCAGGAGTGTATAATATGTAGAAAGCAGCTTATTATTTGGTCACTCTTTTTATACACAGACATTATCGGGGAGAAATAGATAGAGAAACCTGATGACAATGAGAACACTCTGGTGCAAGAGAAAAGGAAGAAGTTGCGTAATGAAAGAGAAATATATATATATATATATATATATATTAGGATGCGTATAGTGCGTAATAATGATCCACTGCTGGGGTGTCAATGCTTTTTTTCTCTTTAGTTTCGGATCCCACTGTTGATGTGGCTGTGTGGTCAATCGAATTTCACAAGCATCTATGCAACTTTTCTTTTACATTCTTTGTTTCTTCATCAGTCTTATGACCTATGTATTACATTTTATATCATATACAATCAATATTTTATGTATATTCATAAATATACGATGTAAGCATGTATACAAATATTATATGGCATCGTTTCCTGATCGTGAAAAACCATCATTAGCTCTATAAAACGACAATGTGTTCGTTTATTGCATATTTTCGAGATAAGAATGTATAAGTACAAAATACAGGTATAAGAAAATAGCGAAAACACATTTGATATTCTGTACATTGTAAATAAAGTAAATATAGCAAATACAATGTTGAACATATAATTTCTTTTACTTATTGTTGTCTTTGTGATAATGCTAGTACAACTGGCTTCATCCGTAGCACAAGCTGCCATCAGTGGAGTCAGGCAATGCGATCATTATTATCAGCATCTCTACAAAGTCCGTGTGTACATGGAAGTACAAGCACACGCTATGTATGAATTGCCTCTATTATTGCCACACTCGAATACCACGAGCACAGTCTCTGGAATAAGCTGCCTGCAATTTTACCATACTGGTTTTTCTGTTTGTGTTCTACTTTACTCCAACGGTGGCGGCGATGGTATTGGTGTGGCTCTGCTGTTACCCAACAACTTCATACAACTGTTATTACTGACTACTACAACTGATAATAGGGAGAAAGGAGAAAGTTCTCGCTTTTATGCTTTTCTTTTTACCGAGAACACAGAAAGAACGGGAAAAAAGTTCGAAGAACCATTACGGGTGTCAATAGTAATGGCAGCTCTGCTTGATGTAATGCTAGTGGTGATAGAGGAAAATGTTATTCGCTCCTTTTTTGCTATTTTCACGATACGATATCTTTTCTCTCCCGATTCGCTATGGCTTTCTCTTCCAAAATAGCTCTGCTTATTGGTAAAAGCGTCGTACAGATATAAAACTGTATGAGAAGGTATCTAAAGGCAATATTAAGGTTATTGTTTGATAGAAAAAAAAGTATTTTTAGAAGGAATACTTTGTGCAAGACTGGTAGTGAGATGGATGGATGATGCCATATAACTTTTTCACATTTAGTCTACTCACTTCTACTAGATAATATAGCTCATCAGTTTGCTGTCTATTGAAGAGGAACCTTTTGCTTCTACTGCTCCTGCACCAACTTGGCTTACAGCACACACGCAACATTATGCTAACCGGTTGATAGTGGTGGTGACTCGGTGATAGTGAAGTGGCGATAGTGTGTGGTGTGCAACTAACCACTACTAGCACACCACTGACAACGTATCATCAATCGATGTGATATAAACACTAAAAGAGAGAAAAAAAGAGCAGAGAATCAGAGTGACTAGATACACATCACTTGTCTGACCAGGAGAGGGAGTGAACCCATAAGAAGACACGGCCACAATCTATTTTTGGTATTGACACATGAAAAATTATTATGTTTACAGTTTGTCATGATGATGAATGGATTAAGACCGCCTTCGATAAAATGAGAAAGATCATTTACAAGAACACTACACAGAGGAAAGTGAAAATTCGTACTGCAGAGAACTACCAGCATTTACCAGCAGTTAACGTTTGATGAGTATATGGATGGTAGATAACTGAACATTTTTTTCTTACGAACAAGATTACTGTTGTAGCTGTGACTTTAAAGCAGGTACTAGAATAGTTTCTCCAACAAGTAGGATGAATAGAGTAGGATTTCAAGAATAAAATGTTTGTATATTATATACAACTGCTTACAATAATAATATGTTGGCTTTTCAAAACTGCCATCAAGATTGGACAAATTATTTTTGGACATTAATCGACTTTTACTTGATTTTTACCTTAATAAAACAAAGACAATAACATCATTTATTCCTTTTTGTTATGTATTTGTAGTAGCGTAGTTTATCAGTGTCTTCTTTGTTACTTTTGACCAGATGCAATGAATATATGTTTTTATTACTATGCATTGTGTACCATTTCCACTGAGTGTATAGATGTATAGAATCTACTTTTCCTGCAAATTTCCATTCATTTATTCACCAATTCCTGCCTCAATTCAAACATTTAAACGGCCTTTCTTTTATAGTGAGGCTAAAGGTTTATTGCTTCATTCTCAGACGCTTTCCCTTGTTTAAAATATTCTCCTCTCTGTCTTTTTCATTGCTTTTACCACTTGCTGTACTAAAATCTCGAAACATTTTCCACAGAGAAAGGAAACGGAGAAGGAAAGAGAAGCGCGCAAGTAGTAGAAAGAAACACAAAAAGACATAACAATAATGATAATAGAATTGCCTCATAGTCATAAGTACAAAAGTACATAGGCCGGAAAGGGGGAAAACTGGAGCGAATAAGTTAAGAAAAGGCATAACATAACAAAAATATTCTTGTTCTCACTCTCTCTCTCCTACTTCTCTCTATGAAGAAGTTGATTCTCTTTTTTGTGTATATATTATATCGTGCTAACTTATAACACGGGTAGTGCTAGTATTGAAGTCCCTGTTGAATTGTAAAGTAGAACATTGCATAGTGTTCCATAAGGACGATGATTATGGTAGCATATCCACAGAAGAAAAAAACGAAAAACTCTCGTCACTCATCCAACTTGAACTTGTGAGCTCGGACAGACTGACTGCGTGTACATTTTGTACATCTATCTATTATTTATATGTACATATGCACAAACTCTGTACTTTGAGTATTACTTCCTGAAACTCCTAAAAAGAGAGCAAACCATAGTAGTTACGCTTTTTTGCTTCCAGTGCAGAAAATGGAAATAAGAGAGCAACATCAGCAAAAAAGAAGTAGAAGAGAGAGAAAAAAAAACAGCGACCACAGAGAGAAAAGAGGGAGAGCGAGGATGAAGGAAAAAACTGACAGTTTATTTTGCAATTTATAAGCAGAGGAACAGTATACATTACCATACAAAATGGGCAAGCTCAACTTTTTTGCTTTCGCTTGGCTTTACTTTGCAATAAGGATCCATTTTCCAGAAAAAAAACTTTCATCTGTCTGCTGCCTTTTTGCCTGCTTTAGCTGTTTATATGTATGCTTGGTGTGGCTCATCTACTACCATTTTCCTTTTCCATTCCATGCTGATTTCCTCTTTTTCACTGTGTTTTTCTTATATTGCGATGATGATGACGTTGTTGTTCCAGAGGTAAGTTTGCAAGTTAGAAAAACTACGACTTTCTAAGTCCACTAACAACCGACCAAAAAACTTGTGCATTATCCGTTTGCCTCTCTTTTATCTATTTATTTATATAGTATAACCAGAAATGTTTACCTCTTTGTACGTTATTACTTCCCTTCCATATTATGCTTTTCTTGCTAACTTGTAAAGCTTAGTCGAGCATTATTCACCATCCACCAAACTCAGCTTTACCTCAATTCAATATGCGGAGAGAGAAAAAGAGAATCAGATGATGAAAATATGCTGATATAGTAAGCATGGTACATGGTTGGGTTGTTATTCTGTTGTGTGTGATCTATGTGTATCCTTCACGTAAGAATATCAGTAAAACCTTCATTACGTATGTACACCCTTTTCCCACTATTACGTTTCCGAATGTCCTCTAAAAGTGTCAATATTTTATTCTTGTGCTATGCTTACAGTGCGTTGTGTGAGTGGAGTGAATGTGGTAAAAGGGAAGGGATGTGCACACATACAAACACACCACCACCAAAGCTTTTACTATTTACATAATATACATATCTACTCTTACCTCTTTTATGCAAAAGATACAATAGATATCTATTATATGGTAGCTCATTGAGAAGAACTTTGACCATTGTCATTGTGCTCCTGTTAGGGTTTCTGACAAAATGGAAGCCTTTTGTGTCAATTTTGTTTTCTGTATACAATATCCCGTATGTCTAGTCATGTGAAATGCAATACAGCTACAGCTTGCAAAAATTCTTGTACGCCCTTTTCCTTATCAAAATACCTGGAAACGTAGTACAATCTGCGTCTATTATGGCTCTTCCGTCATATTTGCGATTACATTTTATGCAAGCTGCATACATAAAAATGTGCATTCATACCCACCTTTGGAATAAAAAGAGAATAATATAAGAATTGTACCTATGTCAAAGTTATAGAGAACAATGTTGAAACCTTTTGGACAGAGTATTTCACTCTACCCAAACAATCGGATAACGTTTATGTACATGTTGGTTATATAGATATACGCAATATGCGTGGAAGTAAAAATATAAAAATCTTTTTCCATTACGACCACTACGACTTTTTATGCTCACAACTAACTGGAATATTAACATTTTCTGCATTTTATTACCACCGTGGAGCAAATGGAACATGGAAGAATGTGTCTCAACACTTTACTACCATTGTCAGCTGCCATCATCATCAAAAGAATTGCTTGAGCCGTATTCGCTGTTGCAATATTACAGAGCATGTTTGGATTTATATTTATGTAGAAATTCTAATATGCTTGATAATATGACGCGAGTATGTCATAGCATGTAGTTTTATTACGATCACAACTACTACAACAACAGCAGTAGCTCTCAAACACACACAGGTTTTCGTTCGGGGAAAATGTCCGTGTTGACTAGCAGTGGACCAAATAACGAATAGTTTTTTTCTTCTCCTTTTGATGTGACAACGTTGCTGTTGATATAGTAGAAATGTGTAGTGGCATGGCTTCGTTGATGAGAAGTATTCATGCATTTTGCCATACTACATTTTTGTTTTGTTTACTCGAAAACCGTGTGTAGATTTTCCTTCCATCATCTCCTCTCTCTCTTTCCTTTTCCAGTGATTATTGTACATCACTACTTCTTTGTTGTTTTCAGTTTAATGTTTAATACTTTTCATATCACAGTGGGTCTCTAAAGGTAATTCGTAGAATCCATATTATTGTACACATGCAGACACTGTAGAAAAACCTATACATATGTACCTACATACAAACGGTGAGACATTTTACGTATTACGTATTAAATCCATGCATGTCATGGCATACCATCATCATTCATGCCTTCCAGTTTCATTGCTCTCTACAACCATAACATTCTGTCACACAGCCATCCGTAACGATTTTCATTCCGAAGGAAACACACTCGAAAAACATAGTTTCGTT
Organism: Willowsia buskii; assembly: GCA_034700685.1. NCBI lineage: Eukaryota > Metazoa > Arthropoda > Collembola > Entomobryomorpha > Entomobryidae > Willowsia > Willowsia buskii. Next base: position 8,364 of record JAQIXW010003892.1, read on the forward strand.
TATTACGTTGTGTTATGTGTCGCTAGATACTGCTCCTGTTATTATTATTATTGTGTAAACTATATTATTACATTATCCCTTACTACCAAACAACTCGTTCGTGAAACCCAGCAAGACGCAATGGAACAAAACATCAGAGTCAGCTAGGTTTTCATGCATGCTGTAGTATATATATCTACATTCAATTCTCTTTTCTTCTTCTTCTTCGTCTTTTGACAATTTATATTCGCCATGCAATTTCCTTTCAAGAAAAAAATTTTCACATGTAAACTTATAAACTGTGACTGTAGTACTTTATAGATTTTGAAGTATTCATTCATTCATTCGCTCACTTGAACAAACAAAAACATGCAGCCTACTTTATACATAAAGTAATGTGAAGGATTGCTATTATTATACGCGGTGACACTTGAGCTATAATGTGCTTCGAACAAACGGCCCCACCACGGCATTCGTAGCAGATAGTCAAAGATGGTATGATGATGATGGTAGAAGTACACCAAGTGTGTAAGTTTATTATAAGCAATGTCGTTGTCAACCCCGATGGATTTGATGCTCTTCTTCACTCACTCAAATTTAATGCCACCACCAGCAAAACTAACCAACCAACCACCATCGCATCAGTTCATACTACCGATCATTATTTTGTTCGATGCCGTGCATGTAGCAGATACTATTAATGTAAAAAAAAACTTCTATTCTGTTTTTCTACCGACAATTTCTGATTTTTTTCTGCGAACAATGTTTCTCTCAATACTTACATCCCATCTCTCATGTGAAAATGTCAAGCAAACCAAGCCGGTAATATTGGAACATTTTCATGCATAATCTGCTCTTTGGTCAGCCGAGTGTGACACCCAGAAAAGTAGAACGAAAAACGAGGAGACATTTTTTTTCTCCCTCTCTCATTTGTCTGTTGACGATGCATACTTTTGCTATGGAAGTGTATATATTTCTAAAAGAGGATTGAGTCGTGATGCTTGTTTTTTCTGTGAAGATTTAAAGTACAGTCACTTCTTCGAATGACAATGATATTGGTTCGTATAAGGTTAACTATGTGAGAACATTAGAGAGAGAGAGTGTGTGTGTGTGTACACAAGTTGATGGCGACGGTTTGGTGTTGCCGTCGTCGTCAGTATTTTCAGTGTATAATATTTTTACATACTACTTACTATCTTTATATATTGGACGGATACAATGCACTAGTTTATAGTAAAAGTTTAGTTTATTGAGATATCTGCCGGTGGTGTTTGTATCTGACTGAGTGCTTTGGTGCCTTTTTGCTCTTGCTTTGTATTTTTGCGTCGCCATCTCTCTTTGAATATGTCCCTCGGAAAGAATGAATGAATGGATTGTAAGAGGAAAACTGTAGGAGGAAGCAGAAGAAGTGGTGGTGGAGGACTGATGACGACAAAGGCTATAATAACCGCCATGACACCTTTTGGTTTATATAATAACGCTCAAGTGATACCCACCAGCGACCAGTAATGTAGTTACTATAATAATACTGTGATTTTATGGCAAAAAGTTGGAAGTTAGTGGCTTTTTCCTCCTTTCAGCTTTTTTCCGAGTAATAGTAATATACACAACGCAAAAACGTAAATGCGCTTTGGATGATTTTTCCTTGCTCTTAGCCCGCTGCATAAAAGGTTGGTATTCATAGAGCAAGAAAACAGGGTAGAACCGTACCAAAAGAGATAGAAAAAAAGAGAAAAATGAGATGGAAAAGCAATGTACTGATGTTGGTGCACCCTGACTGTTTTGAAGAGCTTAAGATGTATGTATAAAAGTTTGAGAGTTTTATTGGATAAACCTCATACCTCTGTAGCCACTATCATTTCTTATTATGTACATTTCCCTGCTTTTCGCCGATAGAATGTGAGTATCTTAAGGGAAAAGAGCGAGAGTGAAATGTGCAGACTTGGTAGAAAACTCAAGTCAAAAGAGATGTGAATCTCTGTCGCTCTTTCATACTAAGTACTGTGTGTACACACACACAGTGTACATACTTCACTTAAGTCGTTTTTCCTTCTTCTTATAAATGGTAGTAGTATAGTAAGTTATGGTATGTGGTATGGCAGTAGTGGAACGAAATCGTAATTTGAGTCATTCTCATCTGCTCCACTACGACTGCAGTCTACAGTATGGATGCTCATCTAGAAAAAGAAAACTATTTCTGATAAAGAGCCGAGAACACACACATATTCTCTAAAGAAGCTGCTATTTACTATAAATATACGACTCGTATTGATTACGTAAAACTGGATGACAAGTGCTTAGCATTGCTTTTGCTCACTCAGAGTTAGAGAATCGCAGACCCTCTCTAGAAATTCATGAATGACCAACCTCCCCTTTTCAATTCTTCTTCTCCTCCAGATTATACACCTACATGCGTACATACAATAGATCTCCGCCGGTCTTTCTCATTCTCTACTGCTATCTCAATTGCTTCACTTCTTCTACCACCATTATCAAACGACAACGACGAGAGTATATATATACTCTTCTTTTTTATGTATCTGCTGCTCCCAAAATCGATGCATACTCACTACTCAGACTACCAAGAAATCTCAGCTCTCTCATCGTCTCTGATTCAACTATTCTTACTTTCCTGGTCTAAATGACACAAGTGAGCACGTAATGGACCTCGACGACATTTTCTTACACTGGTGCTACTCCTATAACTGGCATTGTTCAATAGTACCTACATAGTCATTCCTTTTTTCTTTCTCTTCGTTCTTGTAACATTCTTTTTTTTCGTTTCCTTTTGCCTATAACGTTTCCTGCCTAACAGAAAATCCAGAAGAAGCAAAAGAGAAATTTTGTCTCTCGATCTCTATTTTGCCTTTGTACTTACACACATTCGTTCACTCTTTCTCTCTCCCTATCCATAGTTTTCCTCTGCTGACATTCATAACATTACATTTTTCTTGATGATAATGATATCACACGGTTTTTCTGTGCTGTTGGTGCTGTGCTAATGCTTATTCTACCTAGATATAAAGTATAAGAGGAATGCTTTAGTGTTTTTACACTGGAGTGCCAGTGGTAATATTGCTGTTCGTATCTACCTCCGTAAATTCGAATGCCAACTGGGAGAGAATGAATAGGAAGTTAAAGTTGGAGAGAGAGAGAGAGAATGCTGCCATCGCCGTCATCATGAGCATCATCCTCAAGATGATCATCCGTGTGCTGTTCGATGCTGCATTGCGTGCCTGCATGAAAGTTTTGTCGCCTTTAGCAATATGCCATGTGGGAATATAAAGTATTATTATAAAAAAGCGGAGCAGAGAGCTAGAACATAATAATAATAATGTAGTCGGATTGAAGGACGGACGTGTGCATGACTCTCTCAGCCTCGCACAAAAAACGAAGATGATGGTGATGACGACGATGACATGACAAAAAGAGAATATAAGGAGAAGAGACGAAAAGAGAAAAAATGGAATGAAGATCGACATGCGGTGGAAGAAGTAGTTCATAAAAATGGACGAATCTGTGAGGAAAAGTGAGAGAATACTTAGAGGTAGGCATATAGAGTTTGTTCTGTGTACTGGTACCGTCACCACCATCTTGTTTGTGAAGATGCTCACACGAGACTGTTGCTGATGATAATGCCATATATGTAATAGAAAGTATAATGCAATGCAATGAGAGTGAATTTTAAAATGAAAGTCATTTTAGGCAGAACGAAGAAGAAACTGATTACACGTCATGACTCTCTTCTTCTCTTTTTCCTCTCTCACAGTCTTACACAAATGAAAATCCCCTAGCTGTCTTTTTTGGGATGAAGCTTATAATATTATCATACATACATCTTTTGATATTATTCGTCGCAGTTGCTTGCTAAAGTATGTTTGCTGTGAATGGTAAAAAATTGAGGACGCACACACACACACACGCTCTCATGCATTTTTGGAAAAATTATATGAAAATATCTTCGTGTACCACCAGCACCACCAGTGTGTCTCCACTTTTGCTACAATATTATCATCCTAATGTCATACCTGAACCTATATAAAGCAGCTTATAC
>JAQIXW010003893.1:0-12396 GCA_034700685.1 Willowsia buskii
CTTCCAATCGTATAACAGAAAAACAATTATTTCCGCGTAACTGCCATAATGTATTAACTTTACTGCCAGAGTTCCATGTAATGGAACTTCCCTTTCAGCTCTTAATACATTAATGCATTTATGCTCGTATAAAATGTTGGATTTGTTGGATACACTTTTAAGTGTTCAGTGTTAGGAAAAGACCTTTGCATGTGCACGTATGTATTACGATATTCCAATCAATTCCAAACCCAATCTAAACTGATCTTTGATCTTTATTCCCAGTACAGTTCCACTTGACTCTGACCAACAAAACCTTGAATTTGTCTCGGGTTCAGAAGTTACAAAGGAAAAGAACCTCAACAAAATAAAATCATTCAAAACTGAACACGCCATTTTGCAAATTTGCTAACCCTCCAAAAACCCTTTTAAAGTGACTGACTGATGAGTAATTTGTAATTTGTCAGTCTAAAGTAAACTAAATCTCCTGACCCTGACCCCACTCAGCTAATAATTATTACTTCCTTGTTAAAGGTTTAAAATCACAAGCTTCGTTTTTTATGTGTCCATGAATGAATGAAATGTTACTGTGTTTTCATCCGATTTCCAATGTCCCTCAGTCTGAGATATATTTTTCAACGGCAATGTTCACTTCCTGTTCTCTCACATAAAATGCATTGTCACTTGTTTAAGTTTTAGGGTTACGCGTTAACTATTTTTTAAACTGCCTACTAATACTAAACAAAGTTAGTTCACAGTTTAATAATGTATCCGGTAACGAAACCGAGTGGAAATATGATATTGTATATAAACTGCTAAAAAACCAAGTACCCATAAAAAGCTTACCATTTTTACGTTGAGCTGTTGGTTTGAAAGCTGTAAAGCTAATCAAGGTTATAAATTATCTGAGAGAAGATACTGACGGAAAGCACTTATTTGGTTGAAGTGGCTGCTTCGGGCTTAAAAGATTTACTGGTATGCAGACAGGGAGAGTCAGAGTTTAAGACTTCTTGCTTGTAAAAATGTCTTGGGAAGAGTAAAAATTCACACACTTTCAGTCACGAAAATGATTCACGAAGACTTGTTGGCGAAATCGTTTCATTGGCTGAGAAAGTAGTTGAGGCTCTCATTCACTTCAGTAATTTGCGATTTGTCAGTGCTGCAATGTAAAATGTAATGCGGTTTTAAGTAGCTGTTGTAGTGGATTACGGACAGAGAAGATAACATGGATAAGGATAAAAAGGATTTTTATGCATGGGAAAACCTTGGAATTGCATTGGATAGGATCAGTTGTATTTTGTATTGCACACTTGTACCAACAATCAGCAAGACACGTTTCAGTAAAATCCGCATGCAAGCATCATCTCATCATATCATCCTCTTCCTTCTTCTGTACTTACATACTCTCTGCCATAATAATGAAACAAGCTAAAGTCAAGAAAGAAGCCGCGCTACTCTTCTAAATTATAATGCTTACGCACACAAGTTAAAATCAATAGAATATGCGATCGCAAATCACATATAGTCTTGCAAAATGCTAAAGCAAATTGCATGCGTTCTTGCAATCTGCTAAGGCTTTTTATATATAGTAAAATAATATGCTAAGGCAAATTTTGGGGAAAATGAGATTATTTCACAATAAAATCCCCCGTCTTTTTACGCGCATTTTGGTACCAAGAACATGATACTACCTAGCTTGTAAGTAATGTCAATAAATGAGAAATTTACAACCATCTGAGATGAGGATTCAGCATCACAATCACACTTTTGTGTGGAAGTGAAATTAATTAAGTTAGCTGTTTACACTTGCTGTTAAACCTTAATCTATTAATGTAATAAGTGCTACTTATTGTTGATTTGGTAGTTTGCATTTTAAAAAGTCATTTTAAAAAATGGAGAGCGAAAATAACAGTGCAGGCAGTGAAGTCTTCACGGAGGAAGAACTTTTGGAAGCCTGCCGTGCGTCAGGATACAATGTTGCCAGATTACGCCCAGGTAGAAACAATTAGCTAAACAGAAATTCCAATGAATCATTTATCATTATCAATGCATTATAAAAAATTATACATTCATATAAAATTATAGTTTGTAATTTTAACTTTTCTTTGTTTCAGCTGCCTGTTCAAGTTCCTCTCGAATCCTTCCGTTTACCTCTACTCTTGTACACTCTGCAGACGAGAAAAAGAAGACAATCGCCATGAGTGGAGTCAACGCAAAGAAGAGGGGAATTGCCAAGAAAAGAGGAATAACCAAGGAAAAAGTGAACGCTAACGAGCAAGCAGCCAAGAAAACGAGAGATGACGCCCCCAGACAAGATAACAGTTCGACTGTCTCCTCACAACTATCACCTGTGAGGTCTCCAATGTTTAATTCCAACGTTGAGCAGGTATGACTCACATTTAATAAATTAAACGAACTGATATCTGGATTAATTTACACAGCGAAACAATACTAAAAATATTCCGTTGAATATTTCTAGGATCCCGAAGCGCAAAGCCTAGCTGGTAGCACTCCTTCACATCGCGAGCGACTTCCTGGGAGAAGCAAATGGCATCAGGAAATCCAGAAGAACAATAGAATGAGGGGAGAGGAGTACCTTGGATTCGAAGAAAAAATTTCCGAAGGTTGTGTGAAAAGAACGCGCACTAAACTTAAAGGAAAGCGACAAATGGGTGGCAGATGTTCCTCCAAAAATTGCATCCGCACGGCAAAAAGATCATGTAGTGAGTTTCCGGAAGAAGAGAGGAAGCGATTGTTTTCTGAGTTCTGGGGAATGGAAGGATGGGAATCTAGAAAATTGTATGTACGTAGTCATGTTGACCAAACCGAAACCAAGTTCAAGCGGAATGTGGATGGTTCCAAGCGCCTCAACACGTACATCTATTATCTCAAGTTGTATGGAATCAAGCGTCAAGTCTGTCAGTTCACATTTTTGAGTACACTTGGCTTAGGAAGGGGACAAGTAAAACAATGGCTAACAGTTACTGACAAAGCGGATCAAAAGAAACCGGAGAAGAAAATTCGAGCACCATCTCAGAGAGAAATATTTGCCAGCAAGTTCCTTGAATCTCTTCCCATTTTACCTAGTCATTATTGTAGGACTCGAACGCATAAACTGTACTTGGAACCCGTATATGACAACTTTTCCACAGTCTATAACCACTACAAGCAGGAATGTGCTGATAATAACTTGAACTGTTATTCATGGCTAACGTTTCGAAGAATGTTTAAAAAAACAAAGCTTGGTATTTATCAACCCAAGAAGGACAAATGTGACTTATGCTCAAGCAAGGAAGCAGGAAATATTGATCAAGATTCATTTGTGGAACATCGTCAGAGAGCAGAAACGGCAAGAGCGGAGAAGACAAAAGACAAGATTCAGGCTTTGGAACATCAATGTCACGTTTTAGCTGTGGATGTTCAAGCAGTTTTACTCAGTCCAGTGCTAACTGCCAGTTCCTTATATTACAAAACCAAATTGATTTTGCACAATTACACTGTCTACGATCTCAATAGTCGTCACACTGTATGCTTTTTGTGGAACGAGTGTGAAGCTGACCTAACCGCTTCTGTATTTGCTACGTGTTTAAGGAAATACATAGCAGACCACTTCCATGACGACCTTCCCATTATTGTCTACAGTGATGGTTGTACTAACCAAAATCGAAATGCCACGTTGGCAAATGCTTTGTTAGATCTCGCAATCAGGAATAAGAAAGTCATAATTCAAAAGTTTCTGGAGAAGGGTCACACCCAAATGGAAGTAGATTCAGTGCACGCGACTATCGAACGGCGCATCAAGGGTAAAGAAATATTTGTTCCAACGGACTACATTGAACATTTCCAAGAAGCTAGAAAAACCCCGTTCCCGTATGAAGTTCAATACATGAAGCATTCAGACTTTTTAAACTTTTCCATCACAAAAAATCAGGAATACCCCAGTATTCGACCTGGAAACAAGACTGGTGACCCCCATGTTACACACATCAAGCAACTGAAATATCTTCCAAATGGAACGATTCATTACAAGCTAAACTTCGACTCGGACTGGGCACCTATTCCAAAGTCTGGGAGAGGAAACTTTCCAGGAAACTTCCCCAAACTTTATGGTAATCAACTAAAAATTTCCAAAAGGAAATACCAAGATCTTCAAGACCTTCTTCCGGTTATTCCAGAAAAACATCATAGTTTTTACAAGTCATTACCGTGCTAAAGCTTCTAGCTTATTTGATGAATTTATTATTTCGAAATAAATCATGGAATTTTTTGTTTTTTGCTTCTCCTGAAAAGTTGTGTTTTTTGCCTTAGCATATTATTTTATTATGTGTGAAAAGCCTTAGCAGATTGCAAGAACGCATATAATTTGCTTTAGCATTTTGCAAGACTATATGCGATTTGCGATCGCATATTCTATTGATTTTAACTTGTGTGCGTAAACATAATAATTTAGAAGAGTAGCGAGCCGGCTTTTTTTCTACTCAACCCATTACATTTTCACGCCACTACGCCACAAAATACCGCATGAATAGTACATTATGCCATGCCTATGAGGTAGTAAGATAATGCTTTTCAAAAATGTGTATGAATTCGTCAGCAAAATGTATCAATTCCAAATTAATTAAAGTTTTGCTGCTCAAATTCACTTCATCATTCATTGTAGAACTAGTCAACCTAAATGAAATGCAAGTTAATGAAATCGACCCTTTTTATTCGGGGTTGAAAGGGATGAAGACAGCCCAAACCAAATTTTTAGACTGTAAAAGAACTACCTAATATACTAATTACAAATACATTAATTAAATGTCCGAAGTCCGACTCCGAATTGCGATGCGAGAAAAATTAAAAATACACCGGCCGACTATATTATGCGTTCAGTCAGATTGCGATTGAGTGAGATTTACATTTTACATTACACATGCATGCATGAGATACATTCACATTTCAGAGATCCCATAACCCATCATCATCATATCATCATCGCCTTGCAGCTTGGCTTGCAACTTGCAACAGAGAATATGTACAAACTCACGAGAGTCATAGAGTAGTGACTGTAAGTTGCTTGTCGGGCAGATTTGAGACACTGCACGGCACACAGCCTGTTTTTATCTTTATCAGAGTTATAGCAGCAGTAGTGCTCCTTCTGTTTGTTAGTACCTTTGCTTGTACAGCAAGTTCCAGCAATCGAGGACTAATTTTTCGAACATTTAAAATCTAAAAGATGGTAAGTAAATTTATGTTTCTTTTTTTGTGGGATGTGAATGTTTGTGTATATTTGTGCACACTCAAATAATGACCACCAGTAGTGACTAAAAGATAAATGCAAGTGCTTTACAACTACTCATTCAATGAGGTCATGTTGAGCTGATGTCACTGGATGATCAAAATTGAGAAAAAATCAGTGCAATATTTTATGAGTGTGTACCCAAAGAGAGTTAGTAGTGTTATGTGTGAATTAAGTAATTAATTTGTAACTTTCTTTCTGCTTTAGGCGAAGCGCACCAAGAAGGTTGGAATCACCGGGAAGTACGGTACCAGGTATGGTGCCTCCCTCCGTAAAATGGTGAAGAAGATGGAGGTTACCCAGCACGCCAAGTACACATGCACCTTTTGTGGAAAGGTAATAACAAGTGACATGTGTCAACATTAATATTTAGTGTTCTAGTATTGACTTTCTCGTGCTTTAAACGAATGGGTTGCTCGAAAATGTTTTGGGCTATTTGACAATCTTTTTTTATTCCTTAGGATGCCATGAAGAGGAGCTGTGTCGGTATTTGGAGCTGCAAGAGATGCAGAAGAACAGTTGCAGGTATACTTAATTTTCTGGATCTAGTCACGAGTTAATCTACAGATAGGAAAATATAAATTTATAAATGATTGTTAATTAAACTTTTTTTACAGGTGGTGCCTGGGTTTACTCTACAACCGCAGCGGCTTCAGTAAGATCGGCAGTTAGGCGTCTGAGGGAAATGAAGGAGAGTTAAATGTTTTATCGTCAGTTTGATAATAAATACTACTCAGTTTGTATCCTATATTTCGAAGACATGTCTCAATTTTTTATTTTTCATAGAGTTTATCTTGTTATAGAGAATTTCATATTTCACTTCAGGTCACAGCAGGGTTTTTATTTTTATTTACGTTTTTATTTAAAAGAATTTGCGTACGCCTGTGCTAAACTCAATTTGATTTGCTCTTCATCAGGGTCGGTTGTCGCACTACTGTTGCCAAAAAAAGGAGTTTACTATGCGATTTAATATAATATTATTATTGTTATGCATAGACTAAAGTAATGTCTCATATATCTCATTCCTCTCCTATATCCTTCCTCTATGATTGTTATGAATGCTTAGATTTCATAACAGTTTTTTGTTTTATGTCGTTTCTATCATAAGAAGCGGTGTCATTTGCTAGATTATGAGGGAAAGTTGACTTTTTGTCTCCTCCATAAATAAATTCTACAATCATTTTTACCATCGTAGCGGTCACTTCTCAAAGACTAAACCGGAATCCACGACACTCATATATCATATTAAAGCTGCATCACATAATACCATCACTACAGCAAGGTGGGTTTTTTTTGCTTTCACCACTGAAGAACAAGGACAAATTGCCTGCTTGTATTACTTACCTTCATGTTATGGATTTAAAGAAAAACCGTTGTTGAGCATACAACATATTACATGACGCAGTCTCCGTCTCTTATCCTAAAGTCCAAGTGTCCAAAGGAAGACAAAAAGGAAAGGAATAGCAAACCACTAACCACCAGTGGTCCGTATTCATATATTACCAAAAGTGAAAGTAATAAATAACCCTTATGTCGCTTTTCAACCTCCTTGAATCCTTTCGGACAGTTGGTGGTGGTTAGTCTTCGTAATATGTAGCTACATCTTATTTTTCACTGGATTTTCATCAACGAAAGATCCGCTCTCAAGCCCCTATCTTTTATATACGTAGGTGATCAAACTATTGTACATTTTAAAGTGTAATTCTATATCATATCATCATGATGTGCTACTTTAGTTCAAGGGAAGTCAACATTGTACCGGACAAAATGATACACAGCAGATCAGTACATACATAATGAAGTATTTTCTTGGGTTCACATTAAATGGATGTTTGCATAATAAAGTAATATATTTCTTTTCTAAAGCAATAATACGCATTTTTTACCCATTGCTACCAACCATTTTGGCCTTAGGTTTTAGACAAACGGTGTACTTCATCTGTTTACAAATGTGTTTTATTGAACAGTTTGGAGCGAACAAATAGAAAGTCCAAAGTACAACATCCGTTCCGTCCATCCGCTCGTGTACATACACATACATCTCGTCAATATGTATTTTGGTGTTGTATTCAAAGCAAGCGACACAACGATCCATATTGTAAAATATGTATACTATACTTTCTCCATTTATAAGTGGAGTGAGAACGTTTTGTCAACATTATTATATTATGATTATCATGGAATCAGCAAGATCAGAACCGTTGAGCCATCATACTGATTACAGCACCGGATATTACAAAAGGGGGCTTTCACTATACATGCAATCTCCAACGACTATATGCTTTCTCTTTCCTTCTCGTACCCAATTCCATGGTCTCAATTTGCACCATGCATGCTCAATAGTTGAAGTGTACACTAGTACAGCTTAATAATGAAATTTCATTCCTCTAGGAGTATGTGTCCTTAAAAAGCTTTTGGAATTATCACATACTACCTGAAAACAACTGCAAATGTCTCTTTTGTATTAGGTTATGAACATTGAAAGGTTGAAGCAGGTAAAACCAACTTCGAGTGCTGCTGCGTATGACAAAATAAGCATTCATTTTTAGCTTACAAAACACTACCGGAAAATACTTCCTTTTACTAGAATGTGCAGAATTCACATTTTTTTGCCTCTCAAACTTGAAATGACCTTGTATACTCTTATTTAGTGAAAATTTGCCACTAACCATAAGTTTGCTCTCTACGCGTTACACATCAGGGGTTAAAAAAGGATATTATTATTAAGAGAGACTCGTCCATTCCATCAAGCTAATTTTGAGGAGGAATCGAACCATTTCTGTCTCTGATATCTTTGCCATTCAATTAAATGAAAATGGTATTTTCAAAATTGCGTTAGCTTTCCACTAGAAAAATAAGAGGACAAGTAGACGTAATCTACGTCGAAGTGCCTAACGGCCTAACTGGAAACTTGTTTTCATTGCTGTTGAGCTGCTGAGCTAAGCTTAAAAATAACTCTCGCGAGAACATTTCACGTGGAAAAACATTTCTCATCATCGTCGTCATCATCAAATAGTTTACTCTTCCTTGCTTGTACAATGCAATGGGGAAAAGTGCTAGTTAGGAACAAACACTTTCTTTTCATGTCTAAGCGTCATTCATAACAAGTCTTGAAATGCCCTTGGGTCGTGTCATACAGACACTTGAATCTGCAACAAAGTGTAGGCTCATTTACACATTTATTTTGACAGCGGAAGGAAGCTTAGTATGATATGCAAACATGCAAGGGAGAGGGCTAGCTCAAGCATACAGCTTATTCATGGCAAAATGATGGAAGAGAAAGATACCTCTATAATAACAAAGATAAGCTCTGAAATACCAAGTAAGTGGGATAGCAAAAAAATAGATTGTGTAAGCCTCACATTCTTTTGTTGTAAGTTTCAACGATTTTTTTCAAGTAAAACATGAAGTTTTACTAGTACCGTAGTTTTCATGCATCTCATTTTTTCCATCTTAAGTAGCACAAAGCACAACACAAAGCATAGGCACACGAAAGGAGCGAATACATTCCATCAGAGAACGCAGTGTGTAGCATCAGTAGCATGTCCACATGAATGGAACATTGGCCATAGGGTGCGTCAGATGGTGTGTACATGATGATGATGGCAAGTAGGAGGAGAAAAGATAATGATTTTACGGAAAGTTCAGGAGGGAATTGTCTTGCCAAATATAAAAACACGATATAAAAGTCAACAAATGTCTAGTCATAAAAAGAATGAGTCACCATTCCACTTTTCCTCTCCTTTCACCAAAGGATCTCATCAAAAAACTGGATCACGGAGCGACTGCAAAGGCTTCAACCTGCTACATTATTGCTACTATTACAACACTCTCCTTTCTTATTTATGTACATACCTACGTAGATGGTTTAATATTATGCTTGGTTATAACCGTTAGTCAAGGAGAACGAGAACAAAACTTTGCTGTATTTGAAAATTGTATGGTGATGATGATCATCATCCCCACAGTAGTAAAAAAAGGACTTGAGGTCGGCAATACATCTCCGGTACATGCTAACCCTCTAGGAAAAAGCAGCTTTTCTCTTCCTGGATTTTCTCTTGTTCTCGATACTACGAAGTAAAGTGAAGCCAATGATGACGATCCTGATGATGATGATGATGTGGCTACAGACTGGACGAAAGGTTGTAGAGACTGCTTTTTTGATTATTGCCAACTTATAAGCACCATAATAACGAGAGAAAGTTCCCCTTTATGTAGGCATACCTATATATTATTATAGAGTTTCTTTATCTCTTATTCTCCGTTCTCCATGCTCCACTAAAGCATCCATTTTCTTCCCTGCCTGCTTGTCTTACATTTACTTTTCCACGGCTTATAGTTACAAAATCATTTCTTTGTACTTAAACTTTCAGAATAGCTGGGGGTATTATGAGTAGGGGTTGAAATCCGACTGGGCGAGTATATTGCACGCAGAGATTCTTGAGAAATACATACGAAAGTGGTAGCACCCGCAGAAACTTGCTATCGGAGAGAGAGTTTGTTGGAAGATGTCTATATGTGCATGACATTATGCAATGTCTTGTGCCCGCTTGGATTTGATGATGTATACGTGCTGCTCATCCTATTTTCAGGAAGGAAAAGTGCTAAAATATATGATTCAGGAAGAGACTCATTTCCATTTTTTCGCGAGAGGAACAGTAACTAAGCAAGCACATCCATGCTTTTTTTTTGCTTGAGCGATGTAAGTACCTCATATATACAGTGTTTTACGTACTTGACAATTACCCACCACCGTCAACATCATAAGAGCGCACTGTAAATATATAGAATCATCAGAATCATGCAATGCCATTGTAGAACCTCAATTTTCGCCTTTGCTCATATTTTACTGTGCATCCAAGCGAGAAGGATTTGGAAATAAGGTGAGTGAGGATGAGATGACGCCGCGAGGATCACAATCACCATTACCCCAACTTTCCTTAGATTTTCTTATTCCTTTTATACATACTTTAGTCTGACTCATCGCTTTGGTTTCGCACCGAAAGCATCACATTTTGGATGATCACCATTACCATCATCATCTATGCATGAAGAAAGCACGGTGAAGTAATGTAATACATAGAAGCATTTATTTCTCCGGGCAATCGTTGAAAATGGAACGAAACGAAGTAAAAGTTGTAATAGGTTGTATGTTGTGGAATAATATCTCATCCGTACACATTTGTATTGTATAGTTCGTTATCAGTTCCCTCAAGGAGGTAAGGCAAGGTGACTTTATTTATGAATACGTGATAGCAATAAAGTATTGAAATCACATTCTTGAACCTGAACTACTGGTGAAGCAGTATAGGAAGCAATATATTTGATCAGAGCTTCGATTTCAACGTAAAGTCATTTTGCACGATCCTATTCAGATGCTGTCGGTTTAATGGACAAAAGGAATGGGTGTATAGGATGCCCGACAATCTTATCAATACCTATATTCCAACATTGAAAAACATCATCTTTACTTGAGTATTTTTTCCTTTAAGGAGACAATCAAAGGTATCTTATTGGGGTTTTCATTCGGCCTATTACACAAGATATATGCCTACTAGAGTATTATGGCGGACCGTCAGTTACGTCTAGTCGTATAAAATGTGTGGAGAGAAAATGGAATGCGATGGGTAATTGACTTTCGTGGTTTTATGGAAATTCCAGAGAAAAGAAATCTATGATGCATCACTATACATAATACTTCTTGCTATATGGAAACTCTACTGGAACTCTATGTAAAACACGTTGTTGCCTTTTGCTTCCACGTTGCGAATGGAAGAGTTTGGATTTTCCACAGAACGCAAAACGTGTTTGTAAAATGTTTTCTCGTTGTTAGCCAGTTTAGTTTGAAGGACTCCATATATACTGTACCGGTGCAAGGTTGGCTACTATAATATGCATAAAGCATACTAAAAATAGAAGTGTGTATGTTTATTATAACTTGCAGTATGTAAAAGTAACTTACTTCCATTTATATATAAGACTGTATTCAATCAAATGATAGTAGTCCACACATGCAAGCACTTTAATCTGACACTTTAAGGATGATGATGACACTTATTTGATATACACTGCATATAAAATTACATACACGCCACCATGCAGGACATGGAGTGCTCCATCACATAAATCATGTAAATAAGTGCCCCTATACTTTCCTTATGATGACTATGAAAACACTTGTGTGCAATGATTTATGATGCTAATAATGATCCCAGTGTCTCTCGTGGGAAGAAAATTATCTATTAACAGAAAAAATATTATCTTATATTGGCCAAGAGGAAGGATCGTAGCAAGAAAAATTTCCTTTACTTTCTCCTGCCATTATAGATTTATGTGTCAAACAACTTGATATCTCATTATTGAGATCGGTGCTCAATGAGGCATACTGTGTACTGGCTGTCTAGCTAATAAAATATAGGTTCTTGTGTGTAATGGTAGTTCGTCGTGTGTCATATAGTATGTATTTTTGCTAGTTGTGCTTACTTGCAGGAAGATTGAGCTCAAGGTAAGGGCTTTTCACTCATAAACTACATTTTATGAAAGTTTAGTATACCTGAGCACTTGAGGAGATGAGATGGTGGCATAAGTTAGCAAAAAGTGTGTAATGATGTGACATCAGACATCAAATCGATAAGGCGTCCCGTTAGCTTTCCTAATATTTTATTATGTACTTCTCAGTCGGTTTCTACCCTTTTCCTTTCCAGCTCTTGCTAGATGTTGCACAAAGGAAAAAATCTTATTTCATCTTTTATGTTCATGAGTATATTTTGTAAGAGCTTTCACTGTCATACGGAGCACAACTCCATGAGAAAAGTCAAGTCAAAGGAGACGAGGGAAGATGTTCTGTGCAACTTATCGTCTTGGCTTTATAAAGTTCCCAGAAAAAACGTGCAAAGCAATGATCCAAGTAAAAAGGAAATAAACTCGAGAAAAATATATGAGAATGAATTTTCTTACTGGGGAGTGGGGAGTATATATAAATGTATGTTGTGTTTATATGTACGTCCATTCGTTGGACAAACAGGATGAAGATGGAGGTTGTGTACTTTAGGACTCTGGCGGCTTATGCTCAATAAAATGACATGAGTCGTATATAAAGCAGGCTTATAAGAAAAAAGAAAGCAGAGAAAGAAGGA
>JAQIXW010003894.1:0-12396 GCA_034700685.1 Willowsia buskii
GAAGACGAGAATGGTCCACCTGGCATATGCATTCCGCATGATAGGGTTTGTGACCCTGAAGGTATTCGGGACTGTCCAAATGGAGACGACGAGGCAAACTGCATTCCTCGTAATATTGGAGCTAAACAGTTCAAATTAAGCGTGCCCGGCCAATAAAATTAGATTCGAAGAAGTTATAATAAAAATGTAAGTATCTTATAAAACAATATATGTTGTAAAAAATTAAAAGCAATATATGTAAAACTTCAATAAAATATTATTCGCAAGATAAACCGAGTAGTTAATATTTATTTATTATTAATCATCAATGAAATCACAATTTCACATTACAAATAAGTAATAATACAGTTAAGAATCTTGTTTTGAACCGCCTCTTAAGTCGGTTTTCTTAAGAGAACTATTCCAATATTTCAACTTGTTCTCTTGTTGGCTCTGTTTTTGAAAACAGTGGAATTTGAACGACAAAGTTCTTCCTTCTCATCACTCCAATCAAAGCCGTCATCGTAATCTGAAAATATTTAAATTAATGTGAACTCATGCACATTTTTACACACACAAATAAGTTTTTTTTGAGTAATTTGACAAAGTTTTAACTTCAAAGCACTCACCGTCGCAAACAAAAGCTTGATTTATGCATCTCCCATTATCACATGAGTACTATGAATTGACAATTATATGTTACAGATAAATTTGCAAATTGATAGTTCATAAATTTATCCAGGTAGAATTAGATTAGTTTACGTTGCGGTTTGTTTTACATACGTATTTAATTACTAAATGTCTAATGTACTTTTAACTAACACGAAATGTAGATGAAAACGTAAAGAAAAGATATAAAAACTTATGCAAAAACTGAAATTACATATTAACTACTGCAAAGCTCGGTAACATTATGCTTGCTGGAGATAATTTTCTATAGCTTTATCGCTGTAGTGATCTGAGTTTTTAAAAAAAACATTATTAAGAAGTCCAAAAAATATTAACATGAAAATAAAAAACTTATCATATTGTGAAAATCTCGTGCACATGATCATTATTATCATATTTTATTTTTACCTTGTATATTTAAAAGAAAGCATTTTTAAATCGCTTATGGCGTTTGTTCTGAATGTTTTATTATACAATTAAACTGCATTTAAAATAAGCAGCAGTTTTTAAAACTAATTTTGAATGTTTTGAATGTCGAATTTGGAATCGATACCAAGGATTTTTCTTTCTGCTTAAATACTTCTTCTTTCCCCAAATTTGCTCATTCTTCCGTTATATCTGTAAAGCCACTTGCTGCTCTCAATTTGCGCGATATGCATTCAAACGTTTTCCTCAGTCGAAGCATCCCAAATCTCGAGAAATAACGTAATGTTTTAAAATTAACTGTACACCCCATAATTAGATATGTCATCTTTTTCATGGGCCACTGGTAACAGGTTTCAAATTTACGATGTATCCACTCAATCAGCAGTACTGAAAAACTCCCAATGTAAATAAATAATCCAAGAAGCATAAGATTTGATAATTTTGAAAGCTGAATTAAGTCCGGAGGTGAAACCCGTGCACTATTGTCTTTTTTTTCCTATTTTCAAAAATTTCCGCGGATTTAGCCCACTCATTCCACTTGAAATTAAGACCAGATTGTGCAAGTCTCTGCATCGAGGTTATTGTTCGAGGAAACAGGATTTGGGGTGAAGCAGAGCCAAAATATAAGATGTAATTTCCTGGGGAAATAGTATTGGCGGTAATGGTAATGCCAACGTAGTGGAGTGTACAGTAGACATGTTCAAAAGGGTAACTACGCAAATAGCTAATATTAATAGGAAATTCATGTTAACAGGATACATGTTGTGACTTTTTTTAATGCGAACAAATTTCTTCTTCAATTTAGAAAGTAACGATAGAAATAATAGTTCCTCGGAGACTACAGTATTGTGAATTGCTTCGCTTCGTAACAAAATTCAAATTGATTTTGTATCAGTTATCCCAAATAGTCTTTTATGCCATTATGTATTCTGACGTTAGTAATTTAACCTGTAATTTTTGTTCCTGCACGAAAATTGTCCAAATATACTTTCGGGGGGCATATTCCAATTTCAAGTAAATTATCTTTTATTACTATCGGATCGTTTAGGCTCTAAATGATTACCCGGTTGTATTTTAGCGAATTTCTGTTTGTTATAATAATATCTTAAATTTTATGGGCGTGGTTTATATTATTTGTGGTTTGGAAAATCTTGGCATTTAGTTGCAGGTATATGATCCTAATCCCAAAAATTAAGTAACCCAAAATTATTTAGCAAGCTTTTGTAGATATCGAAAGTGCCACTAATAGCAAGGAAGCGAACGATGTAGGCGTGTATTTTAAATTTGAAGTGATTATTCGCAAAACCGATTATTAAATGAGCAAAAAACATGGATCGGAAAGACATAAATTAGCGCTAAAACCCGAAATATTGAACTTTAACAAATAATGGAAAAATAGTTTACAAGAAACTTGACTAAATAATAGTTTCGCTAGAGATATTATATTTATGCTAGAGTTTTGCTTGCTTGTGAAATTCTGCCAATCAGTCGATCATGTCACATGATTGACAATTTCTGAATAAACACAAATTGATAACTCCCCATATAATCATCATTACATAAACCTAATTGCGCAATTGCGGTTCCGTAGAGTTCTAAATATATCCCTAATATCTTGTAGCAGCTGGGTACTTATGTCTGATAGTGAGAGGGAAAAAAGTTGAAAAATTACTTACAAGGAATCCTCAGAACCGGTTAGCTCTGTTATGACTTGTAACATTTCACAATATTTGTGCACGCTACATGCCCATGACATTCAGATTATCAAATTAACACTTTTAGATACAAGATAACTACGGGAGTAATAATAATGGAATAATCGTAAGTGATTTAAAAAATAAACGTTATAAACTTTCAATTCTGGTTGAATGAATTAGACTTATAAGGTATTTAATCATTTATTAATTACAAATCCAGCCTTGGAAAATCATACAAATTGCGATTACACTTGTTGAGGTTCCCTCATCAGTATTTTTTTATTTTATTTATTCTCAAGTTGAATCGTCACTAGTTGTCGTTAAAAACACAAGGAATGTATCACTGTAAAACATATCTCACATCTAAAACAATCATTAACCGAGGTTTGATACTCTTAGTTTCTTAGGATATTAATATATTTTTAAAAAATCTACTCAACCTTCACACCATATTTACGAGTTTATGATAGTAACATCACATCAATAATTCTTTTAATAAAAAATTCTTGAAAAACAACAGGCGACAAATTATCGACACAATTGGTTGTTCCAAAGTTTACTCGCAATATTGGCAACGAGTATTCAAGTCGTTTTTGGACTTGCGACTTCCTTAATGTTGATCTACCTTTTAAACAATTCATGCATTTTTTAGATAAAACATAAATAACCCCACAATATCCAAAGTGAAAATTAACAGAAACAATAAAAAATGCAAAAACGTCAAGGAACATAGCCTGGACTGCAATATTACCTGAAAGACTGCCGTGTCTCAATAAAGTCATATATGTTACGACTTGGGCGATTCCTGCTGCTGTCAGGTCAGAAAATAAAATGAATTTATGAATTTCGTTAAACATTGAGCAAAATATTTGGATTTGACGATAAAGCAGGATAAGACGATCATATTTTCCATTCTTCATGTTAGTTTGTACACTGATAATTCTCCTGTAAACGCAAAAATTATTTTTATAACAAGTGCCTTAAAACATTTTAGAAAATTAAAATTTATTTTTGCTACTTAAACGACTTACCTTTCAAATACTTTTATTGAGAAGTACAACCAATTAGTGAAAACCATCACTTGAATCATCGTAAATTGTGCTAGTCTTATCGTAGCCAGCCAAAAGCAGTAGTTACATCCGCTGCTTATTAATATTGAGATCAAATTAAAATTCGTCCTGTATGAAAATATTTAAGAATTTCTGAAATCCATATAAAATCCAGGAGAGTGGAGGATCTCTGAACAAATTGAATGGCAAAGTTGGCATTGTGATTGCAATTCCAATGGACAGAAGAGGCCACATAATGAGACCCAGATTGCGAATAAATTTGCAAGCCAATTTCACAATCAGGAGCCTACGCTTGTCTACTTGTGCCATGGTTTTGGTCATATCATTATAGGATTCCATTTCCAAGCGACTAAGCCCATTTGCTAGAGCGGAAATGCAATGTGAAGATTTCGACATCTCGTAAGACCAGTGGCCAATCGTTGTCCAGAAAACGAAAAGAATTATGTCAGCAGAACTGAGCCATGGGTTGTTAGAGAGATCCTTAGAATTATCCAGAAGATTTAGAAGTATGGTGAAGAGAAGACCTGTACCAAATACTGGACAAAGCCTGTGTGTCCATTTTAACGGTTTTGGGTTGAAAGTGAATAGTTTTGCTGTTTTTTTTTATTTATTTATTTATTAGCCGAAAAGATTTTAATACAATATCATGCAGTACAGTTACACGTTGGCTGTACTGAAGGTGATACAATGGGTGAAAATTTTGAGACAAAGAAATAGTAAAAACTATAAAAAAAAACTAGGTAAGAGGTTAAAGCAGCCTTGTGAGGGCGCTTAATGGAAAAATCTACATACATACTAAACACAAACTAAGTAATAAAAATGTTAGCATTTATCTCTTAAAAGCCTAATTAAAGACGGAATTGTTGAACGACGATATCTCTCATTTTTTAAGCAACCGCTCTGAAGTTATAAGTATTATTATTATACCTGTTACTGTAATTTGGGAGCCTAACTATTTGATATTTTTCAAGCCAATGCTTGTACCTAACATTTTTTAGCGTTTTCAAACCAAAGCCAAGAAACAACTCACTCCATCTTTCTTCAAGACAACTGAGACTTAAAACTTTACAAACCGCTAGGTAATTAGAGCTACTTATATACTTTCCTACTATCACAGATAAGGCCCTTTTCTCAACACTAACAAGCATTTTTTTCTGGTCGAGTGTCACATTGTTAAACCATAAAGCACTGCAGTACTCTAGTATACTTCTGATATGAGCAATGTATATATAGATTAATTGCTTGCTACTAAAACCATAACATTTAAGTTTACGTAAAATGAACAATTTTTTGCTAGCTTTTGCATAAATAAAATTAACATGGTCACTCCAATTACATTTTGAGTTGATTTGGACCCCTAATAGTTTACTGACGTTGACTTTGGGGATTACCTTACCATTTATTATAACATCATAATTGCTATATCTTCTTCCTTCAGAATTATCAATTATGATAACACAACTCTTGTCTGGGTTTAAGCACATCCTGTTAGCTACCATTACTTCGTTAATTCCGTTTACATATTTGTTAATTAAGGGATTTTTATCATATTCAACCGCTTCAGCTACGCTAAGATCATCAACAAAAGCATTCATAATGTTTTTGTTGCTACTGTATTCATCAGAAAATTTATCAAGTAACTCGTTAATAAGAATAATGAAGAGGAGTATCGCAATTTTTGTCCCCTGAGGGGTGCCGTTGCTTATTGGCAAAAAATCTGACAAATTATCCTGGTGCTTTGTGCACTGAATTCTATCTTTTAAAAACGCAGCTATCCATAATATATCCCCCTGGCATATTCCAATTCTCTGTAATGACTCAATTAATTTGTTGTGATCAACTAGATCAAATGCTTTGGACAAATCCAACAAAACTAAAATAACATACGTTCTGGGTTTTTCTAGAGATTTAAGTATAAAGTCAAACAAGGACACCAAGTAATGTGACGTAGAGGACTTTTTTATTGCTCCATATTGATTGCTGTTTAGCTTTGAGATGACTTGGTCATACACGCGCTGAAACATAAAGCCCTCCATAATTTTGCTATATATGTTGGTTTGGGTAATTGGTCACAAATTGGTAATATTTATATTATTTATATCTTTCGGAACAGGAGTAATGTACCCTATTTTCCATTCTTTGGGGATAACTTTCTCTTTAAAACTAAAATTCAACATATGTGTGTACATAGGTACAATGTGTATTGCTGCATATTTTAAAAACCTTGCTGGCAGAGCTCCAGGTACATTTGACTTACTAGTTTTCAACTTATTAAAAGCTTTTAACACTTGTAACTCATTGACATACAAATAATCATACATGTTTCTTGTATCTATACCACTGACAACTAAAGGTTCATAACGATTATTAATTTCACTAAAGTGCGCATTGATACTATTTAGTCTGTCGTTAATGCTACTATTAGTACCTAAACAAATCTGTTCCACCGGGGAGACATTTGTTTTAAGCTTACACAATTTATTCACTGTTGAATGTATAGAGTTCGGATCACACAGGATTCTTTGTTGTGTTTTTTCATTAAAAGTTTGTTTCGCTTCCTTTACTATTTTCTTCAAGTGTTTTCTGAAAGCTAGGAACTGAGCACTGTTTCTCGGAATTTTCTTAAAACTCTTAAATAATGATGACAACAATGGGGTAATCCAAAGTTTGTCATTCATTTTAATGTTCTTTGTTCGTTCAGGAAAACAAACCTCAAAAGCATTTTTTAGTATTATGTTTAGGTATTAGCATTTAAACTCAATGGATTGAGAGTCGTAGAATATAGACCAATCACTTTGGTCTACTAGGAAGGCAAAGTCTGAAAGGTTATCATTTGTATAGTTTCTATAAGTAATTTTCTTTGAGGTTTGACTACACACATATTTTTTATTTGAGCACAGTTGAATACCAATGTGGTGGTATTTACAAAGTTTCAAGGGTGGATACGGAATTGGTGCATTGTACCAGCTTAAAAGATTTGTAAAAATAAGGTCTAACCTAGCGCATTTGTTTTTACTTGTGTTAACAAATGTTGGAAATTTTACAACTTGTGTTAAGTTCATTGATGATGAGAACAAATTCATATATTTCCATCAAGTTTTATCCCAGATGCAAAAGGTTCCCGTATGGAAAGGCATCTGGTTTCCAGCTCGAATGTATTCCTTTAGAAGAGAAGAAAGCGCAGACATAATTACATGCAATTCAAGATTAAAGTTTGCTTTGATTAATTTGGTTAGCTCTGGCCAGGGTAAGCATTACCGATATGAACTGTTATTTTAACGGATTGAAAGTCATGCCCGATCCGGATGACACTTTAAATTTACGAAATGTCCTAATTTTAGCTAACATGATTTAGGAGAAATTAATTTCATCAACTGTCTTCTCATGAGTGACAAACACTTCTTGAAAATCTTCATATGAAAAGGTCAAGGATTAATTTGCTCATAAAACACGAAAAAGATATATACTTAAGGAAAGAGTTAATACTTCAGACGAATTTGCTGCCGGAGGGAGTAGTATCGAAAATAAAAGCTTTAAGCTAGCTGACTTGGATGAAAAATGAACACATAAAAAGTGCCAAAAATTGTTGTTTTACGCATTCAGGTGAAGTGTTGTTTTCTTTAATTAAAATTAAACACAGTTTTATTTGATTATTTAAATATAAATAGAGAGAAAGTTAGCTAACAAAATAGTTTTACGCAAGAATCTATAATATCATATTTGTAAAATAGCATGACAATCGTGACATTCATAGCTAATAACATTTCTAGTTGGACCCACTTAAAAACATGTTTGAGCTAGATTGTACTGACATGTATTTAATGTCAGTAAAAAGGAAAACTAGTAATTGTTTTCTGTCAAAATTCGACGGCACAACTAGATTTTGATAAGGACCGTATTATTTTCGTGTTTTATATATCCTCTAAAGGACCTTAGAGAATAACTTGGTCCACTTAAATTTCTATAGCTAATTTTCTACTATTCAAGCCCACGCATACATTTATTTTTATATAGAACAAAATAACTTAATAATTTATTCAAGATTAATTATACCTAGCCTTGCTGAACCAAACTATTTGAGTTACATTATGGTTTTGTCCTTGACAAAATTAGGTGGTGTATTTTAGTCAACTATCTAATCGTAAGTTGATTTTGAATGTAGAGTTATTATTAATGAAGCTGGTGGAGGTAAAGAAAATATACGTTGTGCATATTTTTTAATTATTAGTCTACTTGAAACTCGGCTAAAACTCTATTCCGAGTTTCCGTTTATTATTATATTATCTACATGTAAATCAATTGCTGGCAAATCCCATTATTTTACAGCCTCTTATTGAGCAAATAAAAGAGAAAGGTTGACAAATAGGGTTAATTAATTTCAAGTTGAAAATGTTCTCTAACGTCGTCAGCCCATAAGATACTGGAACTCTTTAAAATAATAAATTGACGTTGATCTATTTTTTAATACATCTGATAATTCTGATATAGTTCTGGTTTAGTCTTAAGAATGTGAAAATACAGATTCAGATCTCGAATTCAATTAGCATTCGTTTCAGTATACAAGTATTTCACGGATTTATTCACTAGATATGAATAACTTCTATTTGCTGTTTTTACACTTGTTTATTATAACCAACATGCATTATATTACAAGGTACGCTATTTCAAGTAAGTAGTTTTAAATTTTAAGGAGTTAAGTAAAATCATCCTTGAATAAACCATTTGCTAACAGAGAAATTAACAATATGGATAGGCATTTCATAAATCATAATTTATACTAGTTAGATATAGATAACAGTTTACGTGGTGGCGTGTTTTACGTACATATGTACTTTATGTCTAATGCAACTAAACACGAAGTATATATGAATATGTAGATAAAAGATACAAAAAGTATTCCAAAACCTGATGATATTAACAACTGTTAATGCAAATTATGGAGAGAAAAATACAAGAAACTGCCTATACAATTTAACTGCCTTTAAAGTAAGTTGCTGTTTTTACAACTAATTTTAAATGTTGAATTTCAAATCGATATTAAAGTTTCCTTCTTTCGGCTGAATTACGTAGTGTTTCGCTTAATTTGCTCATTCTTCCCATTTAACTCTAAAGCCCCTTGTTGCTGTCTGCTATCGCGATTCAAAGTTTTTCCTCAATCGAACCACCTCAAATCCCGAGAAATGACGGAATGTTTGAAAATTTACCTTACACACCATAATTGGATATTTCATTTTTTGGGTGAGCCACTGGTAACACGTTTCATATTTAAGATGTATCCACTCAATCATCAGTACTGAAACGCTCACAATGTAAATAAATAATCCCAAGAGCATCAGATTTGACAATTTTGAAAGCTCAATAAGGTCTGGTGGTACAACACTTGTACTACTATCTGTAATTTTCCTACTTTGCAAAATCTCCGCAGATTTCGCCCACTCATTCCACTTGAAATTAAGACCTGACTGTGCAAGTCTCTTCATTGAGGTTATCAACCATGGTCGATTTTGTGAAAATAAATGAAAGAAATATGTACTCGGATTGAAACCTTCAGGAACGATATGACAGTAAATTATATGTAATGAAAATTTGCGCTGTAAAATCCTTTGCAGAATTATCCTGTGCTCGTCCTTCTTTATTTCGTCATTCATTACTGCAAGTTTGTAAGTCAGACTTTGTAATGACCTATAAAGCACGTCTTGTGGGAAATCCTGAGTGATAATGAAGCTTCGATTTAATCTATCCGAAATTCCGTAGGAACTAAACACAGAATGATATCGATGCTCTGGTGACTTCTCTCCGACATTCAGCGGCATATGGAGTATATATCCATTTTCTATGACTTGTTTAATATTACTCAAAATTTCATGAGGCCTGGGAATCGTCACCAAACTAGTGATTTCGTTTGTATAAAAGTTCCATGATAAAATTCCAAGGAAAACAAACATAAAATATATTCCCCTGCTTTTCTTTGGTACTTCAGCAGGATACAAAATTAAAACTACAAAGATTCTAACAAAGTCTATGAAGAACTGCGGGTATCCACTTCCCAAGGAAGAAACATACGCACCAAACAGAACAGAGAAAAGTAATGCAAGCCACAATTCTAATCGAAATGGTTTGCTCCAAAATGACAGTGGAGAATGCGATTGGCTTTTAATGTTCTTTATTGCCTCGTGTTTTGTACAATATATAATGTATTCTTTATTTGTGTTTGAGTAAATTAAACCATGAATAAACTTAAGCCATGAATTTTGCCCCCGAAAATTATACGGACCTCCAAATACTTCTCCGTTCAATCTAACGGCTTCGGATACCAGTTGCCGTTCTAATGGACGACGAAGTCTGAAAACTTGTATAGTAAAGTTATGCACGTCACTCAAAACAAGGGGGATCATAAGAGTTGATTTACAGTATTTTGCCAAACTCGGAGTCCCTCCAATAATATTTGTACAACCATAGCCGTCTTTTTGATAGGATATATAATTATCTTCAATTCGCGCTGCAATTTTTCCAACAACTGTGTGTCCTTGACCATTCCAAAAGTAACTTTTGTGAAAATTAGTAGGCGCCTTTAGATTATTTGCTAGTTGGGTAGTTTCATAATTGTGCTTGTTTGTCTTGCAATAATTGTTGCACAATATTTTGACAGATGTTATGTCTCCTGACGTATTCGAAACAATTATAATTATCTTAAGAGCTGGTGCATGGCTTACTTTTGGAAGTCTTGGGCCGTTTTCCGACATGAAGTAATTTGTTGCGTTGAAATGCTTATTGAATGTGAAAAGGATGAAAATTGTGGTGATTTGTTCGGCATCACGATAATAGTTGTAAAGACCCTCCTCGTTCTTCGGAGAAAGATCATGTGAATGGTCTTGTAACATTAACAGAATTACATTGAATGGTCGACAATATCTCATGAATTTCAAGCCGTTCTTTTTGTTGGTCAGCGCTCGTTTATTTGCGATTACGAAATGCATATAGGATGGATCAAAGGTTCCGTTTGTTGCAGAAAATAAAATTTCTGGTGAGAGAGAGCCGAAAATTAAGATGTAATTTTCAGGGGAAAATAATATTGGTGCAAACTTTCCCACTAATGTAGTACTGTAAACAGCTGTGATGTTTGTAACCCAAACTATGCAATATGTAAATAATATTATAAAACGGTTGTTTACAGGGGACATTTTCAATGTTTGTTAAAAAAATAGAATGCTTTCACTTTCTTCAGAATAGTAATAAAAATGCAGGTTATGGCCACAAGATTTTGGTTTGCAATAAAAAAAACCAGTCAGGTAACTAGCGTTCTTGTATATGTATAGTTTATTGGATTTTGAAATGGTTGTTTAAATCTAAGCGATATTTTTTAAGGTGATGCTTGTTACCGCACAAAATATATACTAATAAACTCGAGTGTGTTTAAATTTTTAAATTGTTGCTTTATCTAAAATCCAAGTAGACCTTAAATTAATTTCTGGTTTCGAAGATTCTATCTGAAATCTTCATGGATCTAATAAGTAACACTTTCTGTATGCTAATTCGAATGA
The DNA here is from genome assembly GCA_034700685.1 of Willowsia buskii. Lineage (NCBI taxonomy): Eukaryota > Metazoa > Arthropoda > Collembola > Entomobryomorpha > Entomobryidae > Willowsia > Willowsia buskii. Next base: position 11,383 of record JAQIXW010003894.1, read on the forward strand.
ACAGTTTATAGTTTGAAAAGTAAAGTAAAATCAATTTTGAAATCTCCATACGTTTTTTTACAAAAGTACCTTAATCCTTAATTATTAAATATGCTTCCATGCTTAGAACATTTGATTGCTGACAAATTGGCATTTCAAACTTCGAGTGGATAAGCGTCAAATATGGTATTAACTAAGCAAGAACTTTTGATGAAAATGTAGATAAAAGACACATAAACTATTGCAAAAATTGAATATATTAACTACCGCGGAAGAAAATTACAGAGGGAAAATACAAAACCTCGATTACATGACATGCTTGTCAAAGATAAAAATCAAATAATTGTAGCAGTTTTCATAGTTTTGTCCTCTAATTGCCTGTTTTCTCCATACTGGTCAATTAAAAAAAGGCACTTATTCAAGCAGGAAGAGAAATTTGAAGCTAGGACCTACCCAACACTCAAATAAAACGATTGCAAGGCAGAAGGCTTACATTTTTTGATAGCCTGGTTAAATCATCAAATGGTCGAGTTTACAGTTCTTCCAAGACAAAATCTATAAATGCTCTTAATATTTAAAAAAAACTCGTAAATCCCCTGGGAAATTTTCGGTTGAGTGACGGAGGTCATCCCCGTGGCGAAACCAAAGTTGCTAGAATTTGACACGTTTGCCCTTTTAAAAGTTTTGTCGGGTATTTCTAGCCCAAAGATTTTGATTATTGCCATGTAAAAATGATTATGGGTTTTCTAGGATTCTTGCACGAAAGCTTTCCAATATTTTGCATATTAATGAATTTTTTATCATAATAAGTAATGTAAGCATGTATTTATATGCTTGAATAAAGAAGTTTTATTCTTTCAAAGTATATGTATAAAATATTTTTTTAAATACTGGTTGTCTCAATTTCGAAACAGCTTACTATTGTATCGGTAGACGTTCGTTTATGATTTTTATAGCTTTACTTGGCTTTGAAAGTTGTAACTGATTGGGAATAGCGTGCGTTGCCAAAACATAAGTATAGCGCTCTCAGGGAAC
>JAQIXW010003895.1:0-12394 GCA_034700685.1 Willowsia buskii
TTGCTCCCTATTCTTCTCCTTTCATTATACAATCATCATTTCTTTCAAAACGTCGTGGTTGGTATAACCTTTCTTTTGACTCTATAGCTAGTAAATAATAAATATACTATTTTTTACAACGTGAAATCACAAACATTATTAAGATTATTATTACTGCTACTTTTTGTAGGACATACCTATTTATGTATATGTATTGAGAATGGTCATAAATCAAAAACCTTTAAAATGTTGGCGAAAATGAAAAATCTGAAAATAAATAGCTTTTACATTTTATTTCCCCATACTTCATTTCTAGTTCACAAAGTTGACTACGGAACGTGGTATGCATATTTTTTGTTGGGAGGGATCAAGACTCACTTTGTTTATGAGATCTGTTTGAATATTGTTATCTCTCTTCTAGAAATAATTCTGAAAAGCACTGTTTTTTGATAAACAATATCCAATAGAATATTTGAACCGTATTTTTTATTCTATGAGATTGCACTCATTGCATTTCATTCAAATATTTAAAAAATGAAAAAATACTAATAGCAAAATCTAGCGAAAAGCCGTTACTTATTTAGAATGCATGCTTATTTCATAAAAATTCAATAAATCACATTGAATGCCTTATCATCAGGAGAATTTAATGCAATGCGCAGCAGTAAAAAGTCTTTGCCACAGATTGCAGACTGCCGATAAAGTACCTATTTGGCATTTTTGATTGATCTCCCATTTCTATCCCCTTGTAAGAATTATGGCATATACCAAATGTGATGCAAACTTTGTTGAGTGTGTATGCATCTTATGTAATATTTACTTATTTCTGCCAGAAATATGACATGATTATGATTGGTGATGCTCGTTTTGTTATTACTTTTTATGATTTAAGATGCAGCAGAAAAGAATACATAATTTTAACTTTTAAATTCACAAAATCATGTGAAAAGATACTATTGTGAAGTTTAGGATTGCTCTTATGTAATGTCTAAGACTCTTTACTGCATTATGAAATCAAACAACAAGCAAGTGCATCCTCTGCCACTGCCACCAACCAAGCCAGAAAGCCACCGGCACCGTCCGACCAAATGGTAGAGGTCACATCAATTTAGCACGCTTATGTTTTACTACATAAACAAGGATTTCTGATAAAAAGAACAAGTAGAAAAATGAGAATACATAAAAGGTTTTACTTTTGCATCCTTAAAGATTCCTTCATTTTAAGAAAAGAGACATTCAAGCTGAGTCTAGGGCAAAAACATAAAACTGCTTACTACACACTGTAACTAGTTTAGATAGCAGCACAATTTTGTTGAAAGACAAGGTGCAATAAAATTATTAAATATATCGTATACCCACTGTATACCACACAAATCGTGTATTATTATTTGGTTTAAACACAAAATGTGAACAATTTTTTTCTTGAATGTGGATTTTATTGCCAGCAATCACATTTATCCTTTTGTTACTGAAGATTCCTTAATAATACACGATGATGATGAAGAAACGATAATAAATAAAATTGTATGCGTTGTATCCTTATCCTTTTTATTTACTTTATCAGTGTGGTGTAAAATTCACCTTTAAAAAATTTAACAGTTTAATATAATATCTTATATCACAATGTCTACATGTTGAATCTTATCGTAATCATCATCATGAGCAATTTTTTAAATGCTTTAGAGATGGTCCTGCGATTAAATTTGTGGAAGCATATAGTTTTTGAAGAAAACACTATTTGTACAGTGCTTGTTTCGTTTTTACAACAACCAGGACGAAGAGCGATAATAATTGCTACATCAGTGTGGAAAATAGCATTGATATTTGCCTGTAACAATGCGAAAAGACAACATCAATAGCAGCACAAGGTTGCTCTCATATCAATTTAAGTTTTGGGAAGAAAGAAGATAGCATAAGAATCTATTCTGCTAAACACGCATCTAACATTACATGCACACGCGTGTCTTTTTATTCAGTTGCAATTATACAATCCTCCTCAAGATCAGCTCTAGAGCTTACAGCAAAACTGGCTTAGAAAAGGAATACGATTCATCATAATCGTGTAATAATCTTGTGTATAATTATAATATAGAAATAGCAATAAAAACATCATATGCATCATAAAGCAAAATGAATGTTTATGTCTAAATAATACTCGCTCACTCTCCTCACCACCACACCACCATGGTTTTGTATAGTTTGGTGTGCATCTTGGTCTGGTCATGGTGGTGTTGATGATTCAATGTGGCTTGAAACTGGTAGGTAGCACTAGGCTATATCTTGCTAAGATTAAGTAGCTTATATTATAGGAGTATTTTGCTTGTAGTCGGAATAGTAGACAACATGGATATCTAATTCAATAGATTTATCGGTAGTGCGGGCACTGGCAGTTATCAGTAGTAGGAATTAGACAGGAGTAGAAAAAATTAGCAGATTTTGCACGTAATGGTAAAGATTCCTTCTAATGAAATATCAATACAGTATTTATGCATCGCATATCAGGTAAAGTCGTTATAATTTATATAGGGTCCATAAAGTGTAAAGAAAAGCCGGATATGGCTATTATAGAGATTAACATAAAATAAATGTTATGAAGATAGACAGACACGAAATAAATTCGGTCCATGTGTTTTGCAGAAATATTTCACATCTTGCAGAATTAATAATTGCAAAATATGGCACAATGAAGAGGAAAGGAATTGAAAGAGAATTCTTCTAACCAAACCGGTATTTCATATAAAGTGGTCAGTTAGAAGAAGAAGGGAAATAAATAAAAAGACACATAAATGAAAGGAAGTACAGTTGAATTGTATGAGTGAATGGACCAGCACGAGAACTGGTGGTGGGGTCGGATGGCAAGAATAATACACGCTATTTGTGACTTGATGACCGATTTTGTGTTCAAAGTGCTAATATTGGCGGCTGCATCCGCATTAGCAAGCAGCAACTGCATTTTAATAATAATACTAAGCCAAACTGGACAAAACATTTTACAATCAAGTGAAATAGTGAATTAACATAACGTTATTGGAATGATGAAAATGAAAGTGGAAAACGTTGTATTCAGAGTCCTCAAAATCCATACTGCTACTACTGGGATAACCTTCTTTAGTTAGCATCGATGTAATACAAAGTGGCTCGAAAGAAATGATTATTTTTGGTAGCAGATTAATGGTGAGACTGGTCAAGTAAGATGTGCAGCGCACATCACGTTATTACTATTATTAGTTTTGCTATTATACTTAAAAATTGTCTGTAAATTGTACAGTGAATGTGTTTACATGTCAAACAATTACATTTTTCTAGACAAACATTTGATAAGGGAAAAAAGTTTTAATTTTAGATAGAAACCGGTGGAGTTGGATTTCATAACATGCTTAAACGAAGAAAATACTGGCATATGAACCGGTAGATTATTATTATTAATTTTTTCAAGTTTTATATGCGTACACGTACAGACATGAATTTGTTAGACAAGTTGTTTCTCTGTAGTAAACTGATGATTCAACTCGTGTTTGATACGTCGTGGATGCAGAATATTTTGATGTGCAGTTGTATGTATGAAAAGTGAGTTTTGATATTTGATATAAAATGGACAGGTAGTAATTAGCAAGGATGAAATGTACTGACACCGGAGGTGCAGCAGTAGCATTTCTCTACATACATTAATGTTTCAGGTTTTACAGTAATAATAATAATTAGCTTCACAATTTTCGAATCTGGATTGGTATTAATTCAGGATAACTTTTTTTCACATTCTTGGAAAAATAATGATATGCTTATTATGAGCATTTTTGTATTTTTTACTTTTTTGATGATGATGATGGTGGTGTAATTATAATTAAATCAAAACATAATGCTAATTATAATTTTCTCTCATTTTTACAGGGCGGTGGAAGCAGTGAAAAGAGCGAGGATGGTGGAGGGTCAACTGGAACACCACCTTCCCCAGCCGGCCGAGGTGGATCGGGTTCAGGCTCTGCAAGTCCAACAGGCGGCTGTCCCTCATGCCGCCAGTTGTTGTGTTCATGTGGAAAATCGTCTTCCGCAGGTCTACTCAACTATCAGAGATTGGCATCGACAGTCCCATCTTTGGTGTATCCTCCTAATCCATCCAATCCTAATGCTTCACCGTATTCTCCCGATCAAGTCGCATATCTCGCTGCTGCAGCCGCAGCAGCCGCTGAACACTCTGCGCTTTACGCTGTCGCTGTAAGTTGTCTACGTTTTTATTACTTAAAAAATGTCATTTTAATTTTATGCTTTTCCCATAAACTTCCGAATAGAGTTTTGCGTGTTTTGCACTGACGCGGCATTTAATATTTGAAATTGGAAAATTTTTGTATGCAATACAACATTAATTTTTTATGTTTTTGCCGGCGGTGCCGCTTCCTTTCAAAGCTTAAGTGAGCGCACAACGCGAACGCTAGATTTTTTTACACATAATAACCACAGACTGCCATTCACCATTTTCTTCCTATATGGGTTATGATTTAGTATCATTAACTTCCTTAAATGGCAAACGATATAATTCTAATAGACTACCATTAACGTCAACAAGTATCAGTCAGAAAACAACAAATGCCCAAACGACAAGAAAATTTGACTCGCCTCAGTCAGTCCAAGTGTTCTCCACACATAGCTTCACCCTCATCTCATCACCAGTTGTGCACAATAATAAAATAAGTAATGGGTCCACACACAATGCAATCCAATAAGGCTTACTGACGTTTTGCTCCTAGTATTATTTGTTTGCATGATGATTTGTGAAGATCGAGAAAGAGCTCACGTATTTGTTATGAACAGAAGAAGATAATCCTCCTAATCACCAGTTATGATGATGATGCACGTCTAAAAGTGACTAAGCTAAGTTGTTGTTGATGATGACAATGACTCGTCTTCTACTCGTCATCATGATAATCATTCAAACTCTTTAATGCTCTCATTGTATTAAACCACTCAACCAACTATGCCCAAGCCTGTACTAGAAGCTTTCGTGCAGCAATGCTGTGTACATGGAGAATTATAAGAATTTAGTGTTCGAAGCAGGTCAGAGCAGAGTGAAACAGTTATTGAAACTCTCTTTTAATTTAATTTTCATCATAATAAAGCAGGTCCATTGATTAATGTTTACGTGCTTATTTATGCTAAGCTTGTGGTGTGGTCATTGGCATGACCGGTATGACTTATATGATGCGCAGCAACATAAGAAAAATCCACAATACTCTTCTTAACTCTTTTGCGCTTCTCGTCTAATTGCCTGGTCCAGGGAGCAAATCACAATCAACATGAAAAACTCATATAATATATTATGCAGAATAATAGGTAATGGTAATAAAAGTAATAAAAACAAGTCATTTATTTAATCATGAGCGAGTTCACTCACAAGAAGAAAAAAGGAGCAAGGAAAAAAATAAGAATTGGTAATATCCTTTTATTTTCTTTACGGCAATGCACGGTAAACTCTTGCTGTGATCATCTCGTTTGCCATTTTCTATTATAATGCAATAATCATAACTGTAATCTTGTTTGATAAAAAGGAATAGCCAAAAGCCACCAACAACGTTGGCGATTGTAAGCTTATTAGCGTATTTATTGTAGAAAGAGCACTCAAAATGAATGCATAATGAGAAGTCACCCGCCTAAACTTCAACATTAAAGCGCAATAATAGAAACAAGTTCCAATTGTAATTATAATCATTATAATAATATCACGTAATGCAATTTTAGTTCAAAATAGCAACAATTGATATTATAATTATTGGGTAGATTTTTATTAGATTCTAATAATAAAGAAGCAGCAAAAAGGTGCTGCTGGGTGCAATGAATATCAATGACATAGAAGAAGCTCATTCTAATGCACAATCCAACCTCTTTTCTTCTAAAACTATTTTTTTCGCCTTGACTCTTTCAACGCTACCACTCATCATGGGATCATAGCACAAGCAGTCGATTAATAATCTAAAATTCCCTTCTTTATTGTAAAAACATGCTGTTTTCCCACAAAAGTCCAGCTGGGCTAACAATGTAAGTGTGAGCAAACGAGCAAGCAAAGATGAATTTAATGTATATTAATATTAAGTGAACATAATAAGTTTTAAAAAGTACTTAGTAGTGAGTCGTTAACATCAGCAAGCCCATAAATCACTAACATTATTATTACGACCAAAACTACTAAATTTCATTACTTACACGTTCTTACCATTAAGGAAGCTCTAGCATGGCGAGGGTGAGGCTGAATGAGTTTTAAAAAATTAAGAAGAGGAGCAAGAAAAAACAGGAATAATAGTAAAACAAATATAGGTACCTACAAACATTACTCACCACTACCACTGCAACATAACCATCTACTAGCAGACAGACAGACAAGTCCAGTTTTTGATGGCTTTGGTGGATGGATGGACTTACTTTTTTATGAAGTTGTCTTCCACGAAGTTGTCGTAAGCCGAGAGCTATATAGCGCTATTAATGTATGTAACCATACACATCATAATACACACAGAAGCAACAAAGCAGCTGTTTCCTTACTCGTTTTCTTTTGGGCTATTATTATTATAACATAACATGATATTTTATTCCTCTACTTATAATTATTACCACACTTACTTGCTTACCTTCACAACCTTCTTCGTACGTTCTCAGCGCTCTCACAGCAGACAATGCTCTATAGCCAAGCATAATATAGGTATTAAACTCTTGTATGATTTTGCCAGAGAAGTGGTATCTGTAACCTGGCCTGACTTGGCAGTTTGACTGACTGGCTGACGCTGGTGGTTGGTATCAAAATCAACAAAATAAATACATATTTTGAAAAAAAGCAAGTAGTGTATAGAGCACAACATCAAAGCACAAAAGATTATAAAAAACGTTCCGAGTATAAAAACGATTTTGGTATCATAATGTAATCTTCATAGCATCAGAGTAAATAGAATTACAGTTGACTCTCTCTATAACGGCCACCAAGGGCGGCATAAAATTTGGCCGGTATAGCTCAAGACCGTTATAGGCTATACCGATTAACACTGTCGTAAATGGAGAAGGGCGAAAATCTTACGGCCGATATATCCCTAGAACCGTTATAAGCCAAGCCGTTATAGCCAGAGTCAACTGTACCTGCTCAACAGAACGCAGCAGCAGATTTACATTTTCCTAGATGAGGAATAATATTGCTATCCCTGTATAAGAAACTAGTTAAGTAATTAAAAACATTCAGAGTAGCTATTTCGTGTAATATGTAATTGTATCAATGTGGCGTAGGTAGTGTGCAGCGTGGAACAAAATGAAAATTAAATGCACATGAGCAACACAAGTAGTTGTACTAGTCAAACAGCAAAAAATACGGATAAAACATTCATACAAAAAGCTGTTGGCTGATACGGATGGACACATGCAGATATTTACAAAAGCACATGTGAAAAGACATAGACGTCCGTTGTTTGTTCAGCCTTTTTGTTTCTTCTCCTTTGGTCCGATGCGATGATATAATAAAATATAACGATAGAAAAAATGAGAATGATATATTATATATATATTATTTATTTTCGATTCAAGCACTAAACCATCTTGTAGAAAGAATTTTTTACTACAAGTTTTCATCTGTGTAAAGTGCAAAAGTCAGTAAAACATGTGTATAATATGTAGGTTTTTTGTAGTACTCTAAGAGAATACATTATTACATTAGTTGATGAGATATGCATGCCTCCTACATGGTCATCTTATGTCTTTTTGATAGTGTGCTTGTTATTTGTTTGCTCACTCAACTTGCTGCTCCGCTGTTTGGTACACTTTCTTTCAGATATGCTTGTACATACATTTACATTGTCCATGCATCAAATTCAATTGAAAAAGTTTGTTGATTTCGTAATGATCATGATGTGATGATGATGACAATGAATAAAACGATGATGCTGCAGATGTGATGACAAGTTTCACATCAGAGTTAAGAAACATAGTAAAAAAGTCAAAGATGGATTTCTTGAGAGAATCTATTATCTCCATCATTATTTACACAACAAGTTTAATGGAAGCGTTGATGCTTTTTAGCAAAATAGTTGTTTTACACTCATTGCATATCAACTCTTTTATGCATATTTCTTACTTTAACATGTAACCATTTTTATTAGCACAATTATTGATTTCTGCTTAATGGGCCATTTACATTGTTGTTTTCCGAGAGGGCCATGCTGACGCTGGCTGACAATGATCGTGGCTGACATTGAAAAACAGAAGAAAAACTAAATGAGAATTCTCAAGTAATTTTCTTGTTGAGAAATAAAATAAACATCGATACGACACTTTTTTCTTTAAAAAAGGTACATAATACCAAATAATCGTAAAAATCCTGTAATGTCATCAAAGCCAAAAACCAAACAGACCTTTCCTTCGTGTGATTATCAGAAAAGTGATAAGATAAAGTATACAGAAAAATATAAAAAGAAGGTTACGATTTCTATACATATTGCAGTGCATATCCGTAGCATTATTATATGCAGTGTTTTTATCGCCAGGAGCCGATCTCGTCTTACCGGTTCCATTTCTTGCTTTATATATATGCTTAGTGGAGGGATGTATATAAAGAGCACGCATTAATATGTATTGGTATTCGGATGAGTCTCGACTTGCCCCGGAATTGTATCATCATCATCCTTCTCATCGCGTCGTCGTCATCATTATCAGTAGTACCAGTTGTCTTTTTCTCTTGTTTACTCGCTTATTGTTGTTACTATAGTATTGTTATTCGTCTCATCAGATAAATGGTCGTAAATACACTGCGTATACATTATCTTCTCTCCCAAACTGAAAACGAATAAGCTTTACCATTTCGAATTTGTTCTTGTTACAATATCCAGTTCTCCCTCTCTCTGGAATATAACGTAATGGAATGGAAACAGTGATAAAATGAGTATAAAAGCATATAACAAACGCATTATAAACAGTTATATATTACCCATCAGAGTCAGCAAAAGGCATGTTCTTCATTTCAAGCAAGCAAACCCTCGTGATCAGTTTTATTTAACAGGCAACTCAGGTCACAACATCATGTGTCGAGAAGAAGTTTTTTTTATATCACTTCTCAGCTAGTCAGTCACTTTTTTTTTCTTTAGTTTCCTTCCTTCCTCCTTCGTATACCAAAGTCGATTTATTTCGATTGTCCCTTGGTGGTTGGTGTGAGACTCCTGTCGTCTTGTTCTCTCTTCACGGTTATACATTACGTTGTTCTGTTGTTGTTATTTTGTAGCCGTGGTCGTCGTCGTTTATTCAGTTCTTGTCGTCTGTGACTCTGTGAGTCCTGTCTCCAAGTCTCCAAAGTCGTCATTCGTTTCACTTGTCATTTATCTTGGCTACACTTATAACTGTACCTACCTGACTGACTGGCTCTCCCTCTCCCTAGCTCCGGCTGGATAAGAAGCTCGCTTACTCAACTCCAATAACTAGTCGAGGAAGGAAGGGAATAGATAGCATGGGAGTAGGAACAAATAAGTGCTACACAATAGCGAGAACATCAAACTGCAGTACTACGCATACGCATGTCTTCTCGATATATTCATGCATCACCGTTTCATCATCATCAACAACATCGCGATAGCGTATGCGTGTTGTTTTCTTTTGCCAACCTCTTGTTTTTCTGATAGATTTGGATTTACTTGCGTTTCTTGTACTCTTGTTCCTCTTTAACTATCTTCTTTATTCCAATCAAAAAAATACACTTGTTCTTTTTATATTGTCCATAAAAACACAAAAGATAGTACAAGCAGATTGCATTGAGGTTGATACAGTGTATGTACTTTTTTATCAATTTAGAATTATAAAAAAGGCGAGGCTTAAGGACAAAATTTATATATATTTTATAATACATACATAAGCATACTTTTAACAAGCAAAAGTAAGTAGTAAACTTTGTGCAACACTTATTTCAATATTGCAGCAAGGAGAACTAATATAAAAAAAAACTGTACAAAGACAAATGGCCTTTCCCATCATCACATCTCTCCCTCTCTTAAATTACTTGTTTAACTTAAACATTCATACAGTCATACATGCATAAATCCATACTTCATCATGTGCGTGATGCTGATAACCCGAAAAACCCAACTAAGAAGGAAATGGGAGATCTCCCTTGAGATTTTTTGATAAAAATGAGACAGCAGCAAAGTCCAATGAACAAACCAACTTTTGCTTTCCTGTATGTTATTCAAGCAGACTACTAAGCTTTATTGATCACCACATGCATAGTAGGAAGGTTGATGTTATAATGTTCCGATGATACATATATATATATATTCATCAGGTTTTCCTCCAGAGCAATTTCCTTATGTATTAAGCTCCAGGCTGCAAATTCTGTTGGGGAAGGAATGAAATAGAGCAATAATAATAATAAGAATATAATGGAACAAGTATTATCACTCACTAACCACGCCGCAATATACATCATCCGAAAAATTAACTTTTATTTCCTTTATGATGCAATGATGATCATGATAATATGATTATAAATTCATTCCATTTTATGTTTCCACTTGTAGCTTAGTACTCTCATTTTCTTGTTGATTTTTTCAAAGTCCTCCTACAAGTCGTCATTTCGTTCCGCTTCGCTGGAGATATGCATGAATTTACCATAATAGCAATAATAATAGCAGCAACAACATATTTTTGTGGGGTACATACACATCACATCACACAAAAGCTTCACTCAACAAAACAGAAAACATTATTTTAACAATAATCTTGATCAATCCCACATTATTATACTTGTTACAAGCAATCATTTTGATGTGTTTTAAAAAATCTAATAATTATTTCATACATACTAATTCATGTATTTTTGTTTTTACATATTTTGAGCATTTCTCTAGTATAAAATGAGAAAGAACCATGAAAAGTAAAAAAGGGGCCTGGCATTGATGATTATGATGAACATGTTACGATAACCTTTTGCAAAAATTGTGTTTCAGTTAATCAGACAACAAGCTAAAATATCAGTATTAAGTTGTAAGAATAATTGCCTGCGCATTTATTATTGTTATTGCCAAAAGGTACACATGTACATTAAAAACAAAATATAATTCATATTTTGCTGTGCCATGTTGGTGCACACGTATCCGCGCTGCGCAAGCACATAGGCAATAAAAAAGACACATCATCATAGACATCAAAATATATTGCTACACGGATTAAATAGAATTGTTTTATCTGCTACCTTGCTTGTAACTTTAATGTGTATATTTTGTTTGTGTAGCCATCACACATGCAGGCAAGCAAAGGGAAGTGCTCATTACCAGTTATAATCATAATTAGCCATGTTTATTTAATCCGCATATAAATGGTTCACATTACCTCGATTTGAGATTCTGAGACTGATAATCATCACATCATCATCAACAACAACAAGAAGCAGAGAAGCAATAATAGCAAAAGTCTGATAGAGAGCTCACGCTGGTTATATAGTAATGCTACACACTATGAAACTGCGCACCTTCACCAAAACTTCTCAAGCTGCTGTGAAGCTGTAATATCCTCTTCACACACAAAACATGTATAAATTGCAGGATATAAATATCAAAATGACTTGCTTGTTGGTGGTGGGTGATACGGGATACCTACACTATACTTACTTATCCACCTCGTTGCTTGTCTGTCTAATTTCACCTGTGTTTCTTCACAGCCAGCAATACACATTAATCCGGAATCTTGACCAGCTAGCAATTTTAGCAAGCTGTTTCTTCTACAAAACAGTTGTTGGGTTGATCATGTTTGCTACGAATCAGCATCAGGGGCTACACAATCTTCATCGTCCTAAAGAGAGCATCCGATCCTAATATCTACATTTAAACTACATTTAATTTAACGAGCATATTTGTTTGCAGAAGCAGAAACAACGTGTTTTTCTCTGTCTCACCCTCACTCATTTACCATCAATGATCCTACTGGGAACAGAAGTCAGGAGGTAGTACACTTCACTACATCCTACATCATCATAATTTTTATTTATGGCAATAAAAATTCATCCGCGAATTAATGGGTTCTCTTCTTACTATTCGTATTCAGCATGAAAATATGTATATATTTTTCGTGTTTGGTTTTCATTAACTTATCTGCACAGAGTGCAAAGTTACTGCCATTGCTGCATTAAGATAATCGAATCAACAAGGGACTCTTTATGACATAATATGATATATGTATATTTGCTAAGTAAATAAAGCTGTCCCATTGACAGTAAATACACTTAATAATTTTATTATTAATATTACGTTGCTTTATTTTTATCGCAGAGTTGTATCGTGTTGTAGTGTGTACAAAGTACCTTTTTAATTTGAAAACTCAATTTGCATGAATGTATATAATATTCCGATCGTCCCGCACGTCGACCACCATAATCTCTTTCCAAATTGATAAGAGGAACAAAAGAAAGAAATTT
>JAQIXW010003896.1:0-12393 GCA_034700685.1 Willowsia buskii
ACGAGCCTACACAAACTCTTTACGTCATCTTGTTAGCTATTCAATCTGATATGTTTGTAGTCTAGTCCTGTTCAGATGCAATGTAAATAACATCCAAATATGGTAGTTTCCTTCTCCTTTGTTGGAAATACAGCATTTTTCAGTATGAGTTTGTGGATTTTCCGAAGTATCCAACATTGGTAAAAGTAAAATGACTTGTTTGGTATGAGGAAAGCTCAATGCTCGAAAAGGAGTAATTTTTCGAAAAGCATTTCTATTGTTATGAGTAAAACATACATAATATTAGGTTCATGCTGTGATTGTTTGTTTAAGTCAATGAGTATTTATGCACAACGGAATTTTTCATACGTTTACCTCTTGTGCGTAACCTATCGCCTTACGACCGCACTTCTTTACTCTAGTTTTATTTTATATTTTATACCAGCCAGTAACTAGTGTCTGCTTGGTGCAATAATTTGTTCAGAACACCTTGTAAACTTTGCAATGTTGGGTTGTTTTTGCAGAAAGTGTATATATCTAACTTTTTTTTTGAAATTGAATCAACACCATAGGGCAAGGGCAATCCTAAAAGTGCTTCTAAATGTGAAAGAGATTTGCACCAAGGTATAAGGTATTGTATATTGAGTATCTATAATCTACGAATCGTTTCATGGCATGTAGATAAGTTGGGTATATTACAAAGTAGGTTTATCAAGTCTTACTTATGTAACCTCTAATATCTTTATCTCTCTCTTGTAACTCAATATATTACAAGTGAATAAATACAATCAACAGTGCCTCAAAAATCCTTGGCTGCGTTATAAAGTACATGTTACTATATATTACAAAACTAGACTGAATGCAACACAAGCAAGGTTTCCCATAAATCGACTTTTAATGCTATTGACTGATAAACGAAAGTAGATGAGAAACGTCAAGGTAGGAAAGACAGATTGTTTGAGCATGTACTTTCGAGTTGATAGTATGTATGTATTTTTACCTTTTTTCATTGTCAATGTTTGCTTTCACCATCGCATCATCTAGAATATCAAAACCCAAAAGTCGTAAGTTATATTGAAGGCAGGGAAGTTGAATGTATTGATGTGGTTTCAATGTTTTATAAGAATGTAAATCTGCTTTTAGGAGGCGTTGTTGTACTGTTTTCTCTCTGTTATACCTACATACATATAATGCTCACTAAGCATCTCCATATGCCAATAAAATTTAAGGTCTGGCCTCGTATAGCCATTTCTCAGAAATTTCTCATGACATGGAGCTAATGTTCAGGTGGTACAAGATGCATAATATTTCGAGTGAATCATAAGCGAAAAGCAAACGACAAAATAATAAGTTATCATAAACCGAGTTTGCAGGAAATGGCAAACCGATGAGAAAGCAGCTGTGCTTATCATAAGGTGGTTTTAATAACCATTGTAAACATGCATAAAACCCCATTAAATTCTTCGCCTATAGATATTCATACTATGATGATTTTACATAATATTCGTAAACAGTAAGCATGATGACAATGTTCTGTGATAGAGAATGATTGATATGGTAAAGTATCCAAAATATTACTTAATATTCGTCATCTGGTATTAGCGCTGATGTATTGCTTTGAAAGTACCTGAGTCACAGAGTGTAATATGTTACATTGCATAATGATAATCAATCATGAAGATTTCAGGAGTTTTGCTGAATTTTGGCTAAAAATGCTTCTTGTACCATCTGGTTCTATGTGCTTCTTGTAAAAAGTAAAGAAGATCAAGGATTCGTTTAAGTACTCAAAGAGTCACCTTCAAGCAAACTCGCCCTGACCTCAGATAAACTATACAAACCAACAACCATGAACTTGGTGAAGTAGGAACTTTACTAGGTAATTGAAAAGTAAAAGTAGATCTCTTTGTACTAAAAATATTTGTGGATATTTTAACGCTTCCAATACTACTAAGCCTTCGTCCTTAAGGATGTTCGTGAATCGGCGTCTGAAGAACCATTAATGAGCGACATTAAAAATGCTCCCAAGTTCCATTAGTAATCTCGAATATCTGGGGCCACTAGAGCTCTCGAAGACAAGCATGTAAGAAACTGTACAATCAATTTATGCTTGCACATACTTAACTTATAGACAGTCCTCTTCATTAAGAATTCCCTTTTAGGTTTTTCTGTTCAATATAAGGGTGACGAGTGGATGGACATACGAATGCATTATATACAAAGTCTTTACGTACTTGGCACGTACATAAACTTAAGTGAATGAGAACCATTAATAAGATTTCCTGTGACATTATGTACAAGTGCAATAATCGTGTACCACCAAGAGAATTTAATGACAATGATAAATTTCCTCTTACAATATTAATCCTGCTTTCCTACCGTTGTAGTTGTAAGAGTAATTAAAGTAATTCGGAAACTAGACGGTTGAAGACGTTCTTGTGATGCTAAATCTAAATGATATTTTCAAGAGTGTGAACTTCACCACACTAGCCTCCATTAGAAGATTCTTCTTCAAGAAACTTTACTTCCCACTCTAGACTGACATGCTTTATTTAACACGATACGAAACAATTGACGCACATGGTTTTTTTTGTTAATCAACTTCAATTAAAAGTGTATAATATGTGCCTAAGAGATGTGTCTCGCACAATGAGAAGCTCTATAATATGTATAAGGCATTATTTTTCCTACGGGTATATTTATGTAAGTTAGTGTGATCTTAAGTTAATGAGATAAGGGATCTTGATCTTTTTGCTGAAAAAGCAGTTATTAAAAGGTTCGTATTATTTCTTGATAAGAATCAGTAATGAATAAATAGAACCGTATCGACAATAAAGGGAATAAAAGGAAGCTCCCAAAAGAGGAATATTATCCATCGGCAGCTGAAAAGCAGGTTGACCTTGAGTCGTCTTTATGCTAAAAGGAGAAGAAAGAAGTGTGCAACAAGAATCCAGGAATCCAGTCAGACGCAGACTAGGATTTTTATTATCATTCTGTCATCTTTTGCTCTCATCGGTTAATATATGCCACAAATGAACTCCTTTTATGTACACATCAAGACGAAGAAAAACTTTAGATGAGTTTATTATAGTCAAGACTCACACAAGACTAGAGCCAGGAACACAAATCTTTACAATGTAACAGGTTCCTTCGTATATCACATTTTTACACCACTTGCATATTCAATATTGCAGCATAATTATTGAAAATACGCAATGTGTTTCATGACGAAAGACGTAAATTATTTTTGGGTTTATTCCTTAATTTGTGCATCCACGACAGTCTCCCACAACAGTCAGTCGCAGTTTTCGTAAGTCTCCTGTCCGAATTAATTAAAAAGCTTCAGAGGTTTTGGTTGTGATATGAGTAATGTGCTAGAACACAATTAATAAATTTATTGCAAAATATTTGCATAATATGCAATTAAGTGGAGAGACGGAGAAAACCGACTGTTGTTTTGATGTCATGTATTGTGTGCTAGAAGCATATCGAAATCCAAAAACAAAACTAAACAGTGAGAAGTCGAAGAAACTAAATAATAATTTTCATGGAGAAAAGTAAATACCTAAATGAATTACAATAACTTATTGTTACCGTCTCCAGACTGAATATATTATTAAGACCATTTCACTGCACAGACCTGTCATCAAAGGTGACATGACAAGAAATATAAATTAAATATTACGCTTCCTTATAGAATGACCATGACTCCTTCGGAAAGAGACAAAAACTCTTTGTTTGCACGTTTTATGCACCAAACGCCACGCACTTTCTCCGCTGCTTCCCCATAAATTCAGCCCTTTTCCTCGACGGTAGTTTTCCGAAAGCATTAACTCGGGAAATATGCTTTTACATTACCAACGTCGTAATAATAATGAGCCACACGACCAAGTCACCCACTGCTCAAAGTGCTTAAATAATGTTAAGATTGAAAATAAAATTTGCAAAACAAATATTCACACACACGCGTTTGACAAACAGAGTATTTTGTAGCATGCATAAAATTTGGGTGACTGGTGTAAAAAAGGCAATGAAGATGAGAGTATAGTATCTGAACATATGTGTGCTACATATCTGATTATATAGTGCTGAGATTACTAATCAAAATAATAAATTGTTTACATTTCATTTTATGAGCATTATGTGAGGACATAAAGAATGCAAAAAGATAATAAAACTGCGTCGACATTCCCATGAAAGGTTATGATTTTCTGGTATTTACGATGATGCCCCATTATCGTCACCTACTGATAAAGTGTTTATTTAGGTCTGCTGATGAAATTTGAGAATATTTCTTTTACTTCAAATGCTTACAGTATTTTGACTTTTTATTAGAGTAATTTAAGCAAGAATCACAACCACAACGTCATCGTCAAATAATATTCCGAGTCAATTCTTCTTTTGATCCGTAATAATATTATGCTCCACTAAACTAAGGTTTGTCATGTATGCGAATGCGAGAAAACGCTTCATTATTGTTGCTTTTTCAAGTGGTAAAATGTCAACAGAAAGGGCAAACGTGTTTGTCGAATTCTGTATTATAAACCCTCTTCTTTTTCAGCCCAACCAAATAAAAACTGAAACTGGTTCTCAACAAAGGAATTGAGAAGACTTTTATTGGAAACCAGCTACATAAAAAACATCCTGACAGATTTCTTGCCATTGTGATGTGAAATAGATGCTGCTTATTCTTTTTGTCGTCCTTTTTTGAATTTTATGTGCTTACATGTCTTCATTACGCTGGTAAACCCATATGAATATGTTTGTTAAAATGTGTGTGCTCGTGAGTGGGTGGCAGCAGAGGATTCATGCTTGCATGGACAATTTTAATAGTTCTATATACATTGTGCGTTGTGCGCGATTCCAATAACAAACACATGCCAACATAACATCAAGATAAAGAGAAAATAACAATAGAAAATTGCATACATATAGGTATTAAAGCTGTAATCCTACTCATTTTGCTTGCTTGAAAAAGAGCATAATATCATAATGCAATGTTGACCAGTGATGCCGTAAAAATCTAGAAAGGGTTTTGCCTTACAAAACATGTATATTATGATTTTAAAATACTTTTTAGCAAATTCCAAGCGCAAATGAATCAGTGAAATGTAATGTGCGCGTTTACTGGTGTAAGCAAATTGCAATTTTTCTCAATGAAAGGGTTAAAACGGAGTCGTTTGTAAATTCTGTGATTGTGTAAAGCAAGTGACATCAAAAGAAAAAAACTACATGCCACACCTGAGCACAGCCTACAATCCAAATGTAATGCAGCTCTTCTAAATACCCAGCATTTCTATTTACTGTAATAATGCCAATCGCCAATCTTTGGATGATTGAATACCTTAGGAATGCCAAAGGTAAATGTGTCCTTTTGAAAGTCAAAAATAAGACTAGTATTTCTGGAACTTTTTATCATTTTTAAAGTTAAACGCTTCGTTCGCTTTTAAAGTTTTGATTTCCACTGACGTGTACGGTAGCCTTCTTACGCTTCAAATTTCACCCAGAGACGGAACCACCCTATGTAGGGTAATGGAAATCAAAGGAGTTTTCTAAATTACCCTTGCATATTTTACAGTTCGAAGTAAACATCATAACTTTTTGAAGAGGGATTCAGAAAGTTCTCTCCAGAAAAGGTTACATAGCTTTCTTGTGACAAAAACACCTCAAGCTTGAAATTCAACATATTATTAGTTACAATAAATGAAGGATGCATGTATTTCGTTTTTATATATAATGAAAAATAATCAAAACATGTTTACTCAAGTGTCAACTCTTCCATCATCCAGCAGATGTGTTTCCGTTTCAGATTTAACCAGATTTTTTCGGAGCAAGCATCCTTGTTAGTCAAATTATCATAAACCAACAGTCGAGCAACTTTTCATTTTACACCACATGGGGCTTATAGGTATAGTATAAGGAGAATTTACGAATAGTTCTTAGGATTCACACATATCCAACGATAACGGATATTTTTCACTATTATTGTAATGATGATAGGCTTCATCATTTTTACAACAATCAGTAAAGATATAATATAGTGTGAAGAATGCTTCTAGAAGGTAAATATAATGTGGGTGATTTTAGTTGAAGATAAGCGTTACATGAAGGCGAGCTCGTTTTAGGTGATGATGTCTTCTGGATAAATGTTCTTTTTTTTGCCAGATGAGAGAATCCTCTCACGTGTTCTTCATAGTGAAAGCGTATAACGGCTAGTGAAAAACACATTAGACGTAATAGACGTGTAACGACTTTTTCATATCTCTATCTATGCAATGAAAATCGCCACTGGTTTTTACATGAAAATATGAAAGCTCTCAGCTATTACTCCCGCTTACTGCAGTATTATAGCCATTTTTACATTTATTGCACACTTTTCCATGATTAGACATACTCTTTTATTTTATAACATGCCACAATACAGCAGCGGTTGTTTGGCTATAGTCAAACGAACGCAAACTGACTTGAACGCTAAGCGTGGAAAGAGGCAACCGATGGGAAAACCTTGATCTCCTCCACGACTGAAAGTACGAAGTATAGTCGTGCTCCTATCAGCATTCATCCTTTCACACTAGCTACTTCACTTAAGACTTGGAGAGAATGGTTGTGTCCGTTGTGTCTTGGTTTCCGTCAGGTTTTGCTATAATTTGTAGTATGCAGCCATATCTCCTATCCATGATGATGTTGATGTTTCAGCATATTATCATATCACAGCTCTCAAGAATGACAGACAGTGTAAAGCGTAAAAATTCAACTCGTCTTTTGACTGCGTCTATCCCGTAAAATCAGGAGAATACAACACATATGCTTTCGGGTTTCAGGGATTACAGACAAACACATGAGGGGAATGAGAATGAAAGTATAGGAAGTTGAGATAAGTGCTTCAAGTTGTTTTGCGGTTAAGAAAATGAACGCAGCTCCCTTTTAAGCCATCTTGTTGTTGTAACTAACTCCCTGGAATATTTTGAGATGTGCGATGGAATCCCGCAGTGAGATAACCTTAAAGTTTGAAAACGCTGAAACAGAAGCTTGAAGAGAATGCATGTGGTATTTCAATATTTCTTTACTTTAAATTTTAGCTCATAGAATTTTATTTTTTAGAAACGCCACATTCATCTATGTGGCCACACACTGATATTGTACGTCTTGTCTTATAAGTGGAATATTTTGGTTTTCTCGAGGACGGATGCATGTGTGCATTAGATTTTCTCTATCATGCATATTATATGACGACTTTGAGGAGGACGCGGGGCAATTTAGTTTGTTTTTGTATTAAACACTCTTGATATACTTATGGTTCTAAAAAACTAAAATCGCAAGAAGTATATGAGGACGTGGAGAGAAGAAAGATAAATATTGTTACAGTTGCCCTCTGGGAATGTGGTAATGGTAAAATAGAAAACAATGCGATTGTATAAGCAATCGCTTACAACGGGAAAAAGTTGTACAAAACACAATTAGACGAGGTCGGTAAGCCAGTAGCTCACTTATAAAACAAGGAGAATAAATGGAAATATGTAATAATATATAATCATCAAAATGAGATATGACTCCACGATTGTTTTCTGCAGTAATTAACCCTTTTTGCCATTTAGGTAACCAACACGAGCATTCTAAAAGCTAATACGTATCCCAACAAATAGGTGGTTGAGTACTAACAACTTCATTTGCAAAGAATGTGAGAAGAATAGACTGGCAAAATGGCGAAAACAATAAGTGAAGCGGAAGAGGTAAAATCATCGAAATGTCTCTACAGAGAGCCATTACGAAAGTGGTATGAAAACAGTTGTCAGCATTGAGCAAAAGTAGCGGACAACGTAATAATCAAGGCTCAAAGCTTGATTACACCGGATTAGCTGAGCTTTGCCCATCATATTTAATACTCTCAAATTATTTTATCGTAATTGTGTTTACTCATTGTTTCTGAAATGTATTTATTTTCTCCAGAGAAAAGAACAGGGCTCTGACTGATTATCGGCCATCCGCCAATGAAACGATGTGCTATGTGCTTTTACAAAGTTTTCAAGTTACACAAGAATTCATTGATACATATCTATACCTTAAGTACTGTCTCTCAAGGAAGGGGTCAAGAAAATATAAAGTTTTTAACCCCTATGCAAGCAGGCTGCTAGTCCCACCAGACTTTTATGGGGTGTCGTGAGTCTTGAATTCTGCTTTCATTTCAATATTATTTTTCCCGATTGACTGCAAAGGAATGATGAAGTATATAAGCCATTACACACACACAGTAAACAGTGGGTGGAACTTTTGCTATTTCATGGAATAAGTTAGTTTTGCATTTTGTAAGACACTTTTTTGAACGCTTTCTCTCTGACAAAAATAATATGCTGACTTGGTAAGCTCGTTCCTACAATGAATTGAGATCGTAGACCTTATTGCTTTGACCTTACAATTACAACGCTCAGGTTTGTTTGGCTACATGTATTATTATTACCTTTCTTTCTCTCCTCCTGACTAATACAATGTAATAGTCTGAAATTACATCGTGCATACCTTCCTTTATGGCTTTCATGCTGGCCACATAGACAAAATGAAATGGGTTCATTCCAAACAACATTTCCAAATTGCTGATAATAATACCAACGAAGCACTGCTTTTTCGTTATTATTACATTTTCTTCAATATTAGCTACTATTCGTAATTTCACGTAAGGAATTTCCCAACAGCTTTCCTTTTCATTCCGTGAAATCATTCCAACTTAACTGCTCAATGCGCGTATGTGAACACTAACAATTGAGCACCATCCATATCACCAAATAATTCTTTATTTTGCTGAATATGAAATAAGCACAATCATATTATCCTACCTCTGGGAAGAAAAAATGTTATCACATGCATGCTGGATTCAAGGTTAAAGTAGAAAAGTTAACACTAGCTCTTCAAAATGAAAGCCAATAATCCCACAATGATGGTCTATTTGTTATCGGAATGTGGTAATATTGTTGGTAGTTATTTTTCATACAGCATCATATCTGTCATCGCGCTGCCATTTTTGAAAAGTACAATTTTTCGTATGGCTTCCTTCCAGAACCTTGGCCATCTTGTAAGTATGTAAAATGTAGCGGATGGCCTACTTCTTGGTTGGCTGACACGTACATGATGCCACCATTTTACTTTCAAAAGGATGCACTCATAAAGTACATTTTCTTAAATTAGCATTCTGTTTGATTGTGAGTTATGCCTTAAATTTGCAATAATAAAAATCAATCATGAGCCCGTTTTTAGTTCGAACACATAAACATTAACATTATCTTACGTCACGATCAATTCTGCACTCTCCACTCGTCAGAGATTTGGTTGAAATGAAATGCGATAAAAATAAGGTGGTGTTAATATCGTTAATTGTTTTTAAGAACATGTTCACTCCTCAATTTGTATATCTATATGCATATGAGTTAATTTAATGTGCTACAATGGTACTTTCATTTCAAAATGTCGTAGTCTTGTAATGAAGAAATTATGACATAAATAAAATTGAATTGGAAGCTGGAATTAATAAAGCAGTTAATAGCCAATGCAATGCTTGCTGAGAATGGAAATTTGTATGTAGAACATAAAATAAATTGATTAACAAATCTTCATGAGTACTTGCGGATTATTGCATATCTGTGAGAACTGACTTGGGTCGCTACAGCACGTACAGCTCAACTGAAACAGACATTTTGCCATAGTCATCATGAGAATATATTATTCTCTTACACTTTCGACCAACTTGTTGGAATGGGCGCCAGTCAGCAGCTCTTTTTCTGTGTTTTTAGGGCTGTTTCTGGCAAGTGACAATGAGTTGAATGGGATCGTTGGCTATTTATCACTAATTATGGCATATTACGATAAATACATAATAGTATTTTTTACTGCTGTTACTGCTCACGATCATGACAATGATAATGATGACGACGACACTGGTTGTGGCACTCGTTGTGTTGATAGTTGGCTGGCTGGTAGTAATTGAACGAGGCAAATGTTTTGTTGTCGAAATGTGTGGGTGGCATTATCGCGATATGAAAAGTCACAACAACAAGGTTGATCAAGTAGCATTCTAATATAAACAAAGTAAAAAATCAGTCAGGCAAACAGAAAACCAACCAAAATGTAACAGCAGCAAAGGAGTTGTAGTAACAAGAAATAAGATGAATGGTTATTGTATTTCAGCTGTCACCTTAAAACAAGCAACCAATCCTCCTTTTCATACTATTACTTAAGTAATGATGAGGGAGGCTGTTGATGATCATCATCATTACAATGTTGATAAGGACAATGTTTGATATTTTGGCAGTATGTAAAAACAGTTCGCCAAGTTCATACATGAGTGCTATAATAATTCCATTCTTGTTTGCAAGTTCAATTAAACGCAAATACTCCACCCTGTTGTAATCTGGAGATGTGAATGTGCTTCTTACACGAACGTCCTCATTTATTAGCTAAAATACCGCTCTACGATACTAAAGGACATGCGTATTGCCGCTGTTATTCAGAACATGCCCATCCTAAATCATGTAAAATTTTAACTCATGGCTTCATCCAAAACTGTAGAAAAGGCAAAAACAACTCAAGAAATACAAAGAAAACGCATGTGTACATCTTTAATGAAACAGAACCGGAAAAATATTCTTTTCTGGGAATGAGTTTGTATTTCGCTTAGTAAATTGGTAAAGTTCTGCCAAAACAATCTACACGCAATAAACGTAAATATACCAAATGGCAAATGGTAACAATATTACTGGCTACCTAAGTCTACCTGCTGGTATAGATGTTTTTGAAAACATTAGTCAACAAATGTGCAAAAACAGAATAAAACTTGGATGGGATGGGACCAGTTGTTGATACCTTATTGGAATAGCGTGGCTTCTGCTATTTGCATTACTAAAAACTTACTAATATCTATCTATTATACGTTTTAATAGTTCAGAGAATCTCAGTTAACTTTTTTTTATTGTTTCTAGTTCTAACAAGTATTTACTATGACATACACAGACTGCGTAGCAAAGTTCCCCCCAGCTGAACGGACTCATAATATGGTTGTAAATTTCTAGAAAGCAGTTGACATCAAGTCATCATCAGTACAAACATCGTTTCAGCTTCCCCTTAGGAATTTTCTGGTGTTGATTATACTTCACAAGAATATAGAAAATGTACCATGTATGCAGTCATAGGACAAAATGCAGTTAATTGATTTCTAACTCTTCTCATATTATGCTTAGCATAAATTCAACATTTCCAGCAAAGCAAAACTGTACATCTTATGGTCATGCTTATGGCACACAAAATGATGGGAGCCTGTGCTAATGGAGCACAAACAAATGAAATTTTAAAAAGATGTTTTGGAACTCAATATATGTATTGTATCGAAAATTCTTAAACCTAGCTTCAGCTTCCAAGAAGATAAATGAATGTGAATGGATGATAAGCTTCCAAATAACTATATTCGAGTTAGTCCCCGAACTGAGGATCCACAGAAATGGGCTGAAAAGGCATAAGCGATGACATCAACTTTTGCATTTCAAGCGTCATTCTATTATTGGGAAAATGTTTTATAGCTAAGCATGCATTGATATAAGCTCCTTTTTCAGTATACCACTGATAAAAGTATTGGGTAATTTTCCTTTGACAATTTACCAAACACAGATATTATTCTGAGGAAACAAACGAAATACGCACACTTTTCATTTACTACCTAATCATTACGATGAAATGTTACGCTATTTCCTACTACCAGAACGAATAAGTTCCATTTTCATTTCGTTTGCAGCATTGCATTGCTTACGTTCCAAATGAATTTCCCTGAGCTGCGCTATGAAGCCAATGCTAGGAAATGTCTAGAGAAAAGTAATGAAATTTTATTAAGGTACAACTGACTGTGAGTTCATTTTGTCATCCTCGCTAATAGAGATAATTTTCCAATAATAAATCAAATCTATATGAAATAGTTGCAAAATCGGGTGCAGATACTCTCATTCAAGGATATCTTTGACTTTTGACTCATCGCTAGGTTAGAAATCATAATCAAAAATCACCTACTGTCATGATGTGGTTACCTACTTTATACTCCATATAGACTGACTCACCAAATACAAATAAATGCAGCTTGAACAGTCTACCATACTCTTGTGCCATCAAGTTCACAAGTCACAACAGGAGTTGAAATATGGATTACCCTTTCTGCAACCTTGTCATGTAGTATTACTTATCATCGTCATCTTCATAGGGCAAGGTACCCGTACTACAAATCGTAATATCTCGCAAAGCGATATCTCTACGAACATCATGAAAATCGAACGAGTGCGATTTACGCTGCGAACACTCTACGAATTCTAAGCGCAAATGAAAATTTCAAATACATACTAGGAAACTTTTGTTTCAGCGATTCGATTTCTATGCGAATACTCAGCGTATTCC
>JAQIXW010003897.1:0-12387 GCA_034700685.1 Willowsia buskii
TGGTGGCCACAAAATCAGCTTCATGATTCACTCAAAATGCAAAACCTATAATATTCAGTGTGCCTTTTTAAAGCACTAGAAAAAATATTATTGCTACAGTATGTCACGATGTTGCTCCTGTTTTATTTTCAGTATAAAAAAAATTACATTGAAACACTTTTCATTTGATTCAGATGCATATGTTAATAAAAGTGAGTATAATTTTTTCTGCTGCTCACAAGAAGCTCATCTTCCACCTTCCAATGTTATGCCATGCCAGTGCGTAACTCTTCTTGTGCTGTCACAAATACGTCTCATAATATTACTAAAATCATGCCTCTGCTGATTTCCAACATTATCATATTTGCCATGAAAAAGTGATGATATGGTGGTGGTGGTGGTGGTGGTAGTAAAGATGATGCTGATGATGACGATGCCCTAGACAGATTTTCTCATTTGAAATGTTATGGTATGTTTTTTGACACATAAATATATGAGAGTTTCTTAAACAGGGTTTGCCAATGGGTTGCTACTTATCCCAAAGTACTAATTATAAACGTGCCAGGAGCACAAGTCACCACAGAGAAAAGTAAGTACATAGTGTGTCCATTCAACATAATTGTTATGCAATGCAGTAGGTTTAGTTGATTTGTCCTACTTATAAAGCAGGTTGTCCCGCAAAAGTACATTATCATATCTAAATATTCCATGATATAAAGCATCATTCTTCATGCCAACTTCTCTTATTAATACAAGGATTAATGGGGGTATATCTGTTTAAAAAGTATCAATGCAATCTTCTAAAATTCATTTCAAACTAAATCTTCTTCCACTGCGTGTATTTACTTTTTTAGACTGTGCAATCTCACATGCATTTGGGAAATGCAAAGTGAACAAGCAAAACCACTAACTTCATATATAATGCTGTTGCTGTATATGTACCGTTTTTTCCATTCTTTTTTACTATTACCGACGATCCATAAAGTAGAGGACGTAACAGAAAAAAAAATCCCTTTTTTACTTTTATTTCATTCACCTCGGGTGTAAAATATTTCAGACATGAGTCAGCTATTTTTATAAAGTTTTGGAGGAATGGGAAAATGGGAATGTAGTAAAAATTTGAGCATGGTAGTTGTCCGCAAGAAGTATGAGCTTGTTATTATGGCTCACATATTACCTACCTACTTGAAAATATAAGAAGTAACCAGTTTGAAAAGAAACATTACAAACTTTTCTAGCAATATGGTTTACAAAAACTAATAAACAAGTGAAAATATTAATGTCGAAAAAGACGTCTAGTCAAACAGCCTACACACTCAGCACCACCACACAACACCAAAATCCAAACAAGGCACATTAGATGCCACCACCACACACAAGCCAATAGTTGATCAAACCTCTAAAAGAATTATGTAATGTATGTGTCGGCAACATGGATTTCCTAAGTATTTTAAACCGCATTTGGGAAGTCAACAGTCAACCATCCGGGTTTTTAGGTTTTTATGGTGAAAAAAATTGCACATTTTCAAGCTAAAAATGCTCCATGAATGCGATATTTGGTTTGTACATAATCCTCCTCTATGTCTATATTTACAAGAGGAAAAACTGTCACGCGGATAACTAACTGCTGGTGTTGCGAGTATAAATGTGTGGAAAGTATTTTCAAGAAACTGTTATGATTAGCAGCAAGACCAACTCCACACAAGACTATGCTTCAATGATGTGTTCCATACCTGAGCTGACAACTTTTCAAGAAAATTTTCCAACAAGCTTTTTGGGACTCTTGAGCTTATTTTCCCCAATGCTATAACACATATAAAAAAAACAAAAACCTCGCTTTATATACGTTATACATATTATGCAATAATTTTAAGTAGAATTTTTTGAATAAAATGTCAGATATAGAGCAAATGTACAAACAAACAAAATGTCTTACCTTGTGACACCACCGTTCCGACTTCATCATTGTGAATTTTCAGGGCAGCTAAAAGTAGTCAATTTTTTATTTTAAAATCTTTGACTTACTTTATAAGAAATTTACGATGCTTACTCGTAACAAAAATACATAGTTTGCAAAGATATTATCTCTTCCGGTTTGTCTTACCTAACGAAGTTTGCATCACCGGAGTTAAAAGAGTCTCAACAAGGTTTGGCTCAATGGGGACATCAAGTACCGAATTTAAGACCCGAAACTGATGAATTATCTCACGGATATTGGTTGATGACAACTTCCTAATTCCACTCTTTTCCGTACTGAGCACATCGTTGATTTTATTACAATGACAAATCAAGCATATATTTGACTTGCTTGGAAGTCTAAAGCGGAGATTGTGGTTGCAGATTTCTCTCACATTGAGAATCCCCCGTAATGATCCAATCATTTTGCTCGTAATTGGAACTGCTCCCCTCCAATGTCTTCAAAATCGTGTCTTCCCCATAAGCAGGTGGCTGGTAGTAGTTTCCTACAAAATTGTAAATTGTTCATCTGTATATAGCTTTTCAATCAAGCGTGCTGGTTTCATTTTTATTGCCAAAAAAAATATATATAATATGCAACTTCTTTCCTTATAATCTAAGATAATATTAATGAATCCATGCCTGCCAGTGAAAGTAATGCAGCCTGTCATGTACAACAAGTAAGTAAACAACAGAAAGTATCGTTAACAAGCATCCTGTTGACAAACGGCTCATTATCAACAAAAGTGACAGTAAATGCTATGTACTCAACTATATGTGTATATGCATAACCAAGTTGGTGGCATATATAAAATGAGCTGCAAAATAGAAGCACAATCAACCACAATGTTGAAAAAAGCTTGATATTGACTGAATGAGAAAGCCGTGGAAAATTGTTAGTTTTGTCATAAGTAGTGTGATAGATACGACTTCCATCAAAGAGAAAGAGTCCTCCTAACAAATATATACACACAAGTTGGCAAGTTGCCGACATGGTCTGTAATTCCTCCGGGAAAATAAAGAAAAAAAACTAAAGAGAATGCATCATCATCCCACTCAGGCAACGACACAATGGATGGATTCCTCTGCCAAAAAGAAAATTGCTTCATGATGATAATATGAGGACGATGATAGGAATGGCCGCGTAAGTGGTTTAAGGAGCAACCTAGAGAGAGTGAAAAGCATTTGTTTGTGCGTTTAATAACAAAAACAACACATGAAACAAAATATGTATTCAAGTAGAATAATATATAAGGGTTTTCCGCTGTTGTTGCATGTTGCCATCATAAACACATATTTCTCAAGACAAGAGACAAGGTCGAAGATAAGAATTCCCCTGTTGACTCATCTTCACTACCGCCGGAAAGCTCATGTGAGTATTTGTAAGAGAATAAGTGTAGGGAACAAAACCGTTGTTGCTCAAGTTCATTCATACAACTACTGCTCCAGCTGCATCGTCATCCAATTCATTCCCAAATTGGCTACATTTTTCATCTTATCATTTCTACAATGCTGAAGCAGGAATCACACGATATACATTTGTAAAATTTGGAAACGCTGCACACACAAATTTACTGCTTTCCCCTCAAGCATATGCTTCCATTTAGTTTTCATTTCATTTCTCTACGATGCATAAAGTTAAAAGTGACACATCTGATGATATGATACTTATTGCTAATTGCTTAACGGACGTGCACTTGTAAAACTGGCAAAGCGCTGAGTTTCCGAGCAATATGAGCTGCATAATATATTGAAAAGTGACATAGAAAACATTAAACTGAAACTGACTGCACACATATAATAAGTGGAGCAAACACATAAAATACTAATCTGAATATATAATGATATGCAGTAAATACCTTGAGGATAGACCGCAGCGATTTCAAAATGTCGACTTTCGCTTTTGCTACCACTACTGTCCTTTCATTACATGTCCCAATAAAAGCGATAATGCACATAATGATATTATAGCCAAAATGTTGCGAGTGGTAGCCCGAAAAATAGTTCTCAATTTCTGCAGAGAGTAACGTAAGTCGGATTATTAGGCATGAAATCTGTTTGTACATTAGACGACTTGAAAACGTAAAGATGACGCCGAGTTGTTCGGAGACTGAGAGAAATATTAGCATTTGATGAAAATGCTCGAAAATCATCCACCACCACGTTTTATGATGAAGAATCCCGGATACTTTCAGAGATCCTATGCTTTAATCCTCGGAAAACGCATTTTTAGATATTTCCTTCTCATCTTATTATACACATACAGCATTATCCTTCCTGTCGGTAGTCCACACACGCAATACCAATAGCGAAAGATTCATTGCACTGTATAAGAAGATGATGCAGCAATACTGAAAATTCTTTTTCGCCTATGGAGTGGAAGAGAGTAACTTAGCATTCATACATTATGATAAGTACATTCACTCCCTTTCCTGTTCTCCCCTTTGCGTTGGAATAAATGTTCACCAGCACCAACACCGCAGCATTAACTAGGTAATGCTCTTTCCTTCGTCGTCCTCTTCTTAAACCTCTGCATTTTCAAGTATATTTCGACCTGGCCAATTATAACCCAAATCTTCCTTCTCCTCTTTCCACTTGCAACATCCCCAGAAACAAGAGAGTCTTTAAAACTCTCAAACGTCTCCCCTCCTCAGGACAGAACAGCTTTCGACCGTAAGTACACTCATATCTAGTGTGCGTTCAAAATATCCTTTTTACAAAGAATTCACATTATAATTTTCATTTCCACCTCACGCCTTCTTCTTTTTGAGTGTCTTACGTTTTCATTTTCTTTACAAAATATAAATATATATATAAATCGCTTGTTGACAACTAAAATGACCGCAGCTGGGTTGCTTTTTCATCAGCACACATTTCTGACCTTTATTGTTTTGTAGCTAACAAAAAAAGTCCTCTTTCAGCCAAACAGCATAATATTTTTGCTAACTCGAAACATAAAGGCCACTTCAGCAACATAAAACTGATAAGAAACATCAAAAGCTGCTTATAAAATTTTCATATATCTCGTTCGTCATGTCCACTTACAACTGTCCAAGTTTCTAATTACCCGTCCCACCAATTCAAAGTGAAAATTTCCCCCAAGAGAAAAAGGGACCTCTTCGTAACGTTTTCTTTCTCCCTTCAAGATAATTATTCAATCCCATAAAGATGGCAGCGCCACCACAAATTTGAGACGTCGCTATTTTATAAATAATTCAGTGTCACAATTCCTTATTGTGTGACAAAAAAAGAGAAAGCTTGTTAGAGAGAGACAAGCATTATAGGAAGAGGAAAATCTTTACTCGAGTGTATCAGTTTACTCACGTCGGACACGGATCGGGTTGAAGAAAGGAGAAGAGGAGAACAATAGGAGAAAATCGTATCACGCAGCACTAGTGCTTTTAGGCTGGTGAATTGTGGGGAGAAGAATAGTTCTTTTGTGGATCCGTAAATGATGCATAATCTAATTGAGGAGGGCTCATCATACAAAGACTACCTTCTTTGTGGTTGTCAAGTGCTGTGACACTGTGTGTGTATCTGTATATTGTATATGCTGCTGTCGCTGCTACTGCTGCTGGACTCATGTTTGTTTCATTGTATTACTACCAGTACTGCTACTACTACTACCGCACTGCTGCCTCTTCTTGACTGCCGTGTATACTGCATGCCATATAATATCCAATTACTTTCCTAATGCTGTTACAGTTTCCATAAAAAGAACAAGCTTCTCACTTTCTCTGCTAAATAAATATATAGATGTTTTATATGCATTATATATGTTATTTTCCTGATTATTTGTTCGACAATAATACACACTCCATCGTTTTATGAGCAAAATTATTTCCGTTTTACTCTCTAATTTATATGCATGAAAATGTGTCTGTGATCTCTCAGGAAAGTCAAGAGAGCTGTCCTACAACAACAACAACAACAACAAAACACGGGAGAGCTGTTTGCTAGAGAGAGAAAAAAAAGATAACGTAGAAAGAGAGAGGCAAGGACTCGTGTAGTAACGTGATCTCTTTAGCCACATAAGGGTCCCCGCGTGTGTAAGTAAGCAGTTGATATACAGCTATCATTCTTGCCGAAAACCATTTCCAAGAGGAGAAAGTGAAAGCAGTAGTTGCTTTCCATCACTAGTAAAACAGCACCATGGTCATGGAAAAGTATGAGGGTCCGGACCCGGACCCTACCGAGTTCCTTTTTGTCTCTCTGGAGCAAAAAAGGATTGATCAAACGAAGCCATACGATGCGAAAAAGTCCTGCTGGGTCCCCGATGATCGGGAGGGATTCATTGTGGCAGAGATCAAAGGCTCTAAGGGAGATCTTGTCACTGTCGGAGTGCCTGGAGGAGAGGTAATGAGAGAAATCTATTTGATCTTTAATATGCTCTTAATGCATCTCAATTATCGCTATTCACCTGCTTGATTATTTTTATAATTTTCGTAAATTAATTTCCAACCTGGCATTCATTCATGATGATGTATGCAAACATATGAGCGTGGATCTTCTTTATGTAACGTTCTCTCCCATTAAATTTCATGCACGATCAAAACAGAGCTATGTACTAACACTTAATGAACAAACTTATTTGCATATTACTAATTTACAAAGATATATTATGCAAGCGTTCCCCTTTCCTCAAACCATTTATTGCTAAAAATGCTATAATCTTAGGCTCCATCCAGTGAAAGTAACAAAATTTCCTTTTACAAGTAAAAATGCTAATACATGGAAAATGTAGTACCCCTCTTACATTTTCATCAATAAAGACGTATCTAACTAGACGTTGGTTGAACGATCAACTAAAGCCGCTTCTTTTCTCACCACTCTTAGCGCACGACTACAATTAACTTGGCATCTGTCCACAACAAATTGACACCTTTGAGTAATTACTCACGAACTGATCTGCTGAGTCTAACCATGGTGCTGACCATTATGTATTATATATGCTATGTATGTGTAGCTTAAACACATAGTTTTGTACTTATTAGCCTCCCTTTCATTAATCATCAAAACCTTGAACCTATACCTACTTACAACAGGAGAAGACGTATAAGAAGGAGCAGATTGCGCAGGTGAACCCTCCCAAATTTGAGAAAGTTGAAGATATGGCAGACATGACATATTTGAGTGATGCCGCAGTTTTGCACAACTTGAAACAACGATACTACGCGAAACTAATCTACGTGAGTACATTTTTGTCTATTTTTGCACGCTTCGCTACAGAAAGGATTCTTTTCTGATTGAAATTTCAGGAACGTAATCTTAAGAAAGATCAAGTTTGGCAGTGCAATCCACCAAAGTTCGAAAAATGTGAAGATATGTCCAACTTGACATACCTAAATGATGCTTCCGTACTTCATAACTTGAAACAGCGTTTTTATAACAAATTAATTTACGTAAGTAACCCGAGTTTGCTTTTACTACCTCCTCTCGATACTTCCATAAGCATGGCTTGCAGTTGCAGCTACAGACATTATGCCGTACGAATATTACTATTTTATATGCATTGTTTGTAGTTATATAAATCAGCAATACATTTTTGCTGATACTTTCAAATGCAGACGAAAACAAAGAATATGTTTGCATTATTGTATGACCACACGATCTGTTGAGACAATGATAAATTTAAACGGATCCGGAGACTGATCACTTCAGAATTAGTAGGGAAGTAGGGAAAATGACTTGAACAAAACAAGAGACGTTTTCCAGTGCAGTGCTCGTAAATTTGAAATTCTGCATCTTCGAAGTCAAAATGATACGTGACACCAGGAGTACATTATGAAAACTCATGTACAAAAAGAACAATAATACTAATAATTCTATTGAATTGACTCATATGTACTCATATAACTAATTTATGTATATAACGACTAACAGTTACATAGATTAAAATATAGTGGCATACCCTTTCGTAAAGTTCTAGTTTTCAAACCATATAAACATTAGAAAATAGAAAATGTATTCAGTAAAAAATATTGTAAAATTTAACTTAAAACAACTTCACTGCGTAGTAATTTTTGAAAATAGAATTAAAATGAAAATATACCTAATAATCATGTCTCCCTTTAGTCAAATAGGAAGAAATAACTATGATATAAGTGCATAGTTATAAATGAAAATAGTGTTGATATCATTCCTTTTTATTAGTTATTACTAGATGAACGTAAAAACGTAGCTTTTGCATGGCTTTCTAAGCTTTTGCTGTTTGCAAAAAGCTTCAGCTCAAATTAGTTTCAAAAGTATCAAAACTAACATAATGTAAAAAGACATATCTTCCACAAGATTGAACTTCGTCAACCCAGAACTCTGGCACAGATATTATGTTGTGTCCTATATAAAAAAAAGAGCATCCCTATTTACGCACAAATTTATGCACGTGTATGTGCACACACACAACGCACGCATTAAAGAACTCTGGCACGCTGCACCTGTAAGTTACACAGGATGTAACTTTGTGAATACTACATAAAGACTGTTTTTTTCGTCGACAATATTTTTGAAGCTTTACAAAAACTTGAAATGCATATACAAACCCATTAGTGTGGTAAATAATCCTCTATGAGAACGTCATCTTTTCAAGGAAAAAGCGTGTGAAATTTCAGAAACTTTATAAACTTTTCACATCATATTCTTAATCAATGCCTTTGTGAAGATCAATTTATAGCAAACATTGAAAGAGACGTATGTACTATTATCCGAATTTTTAATGACACTTTATGTATATGAAGAAAGGTTTATTGAATTACTGACTTCATCTAAGCTAACAATAGAAAAGCCATTATATACGTTTATCTCAACGCGCGTGCTATTTATCTTAAACAAAATTTTGGACAGGAAATAGTAGGAAAACTACTTTGTAAAAATAATTATTGTCAGTTGTTACAAAAAACAACACACATGACCTCCGGCATGCTACAGAAAAAGCAGACATATTCTGCAAGGAAAAAGCAGACGTTCCCATTCATGTCTCGCCTCGCGTGGTGATCATTTATTTTGAACGAAAAGCGTTAAAGCAAGAACACTTTCCCTGAAGCATTAAATTTTTGCCATCGTGTTTATAAGACAGCCAAAGAGGAAACAGTCACACAGTCTCTACTACAAAATGCACACATATTTTACGTCTCTCTATACTATCTCTTTGTTTTCAGGTAGCGTAGTCCAGTCAATGTGAACATAAAATATCCTGAATCTTAGGAGCAAGAGACAGGGAGAGAGAAAAGATAATGTTATTTTTCCCCAAAATTCTACTCACGGTCCGAAATCTAACTCGAGCTGAGAGACAGTTTTAGTTTGTCGAAAGAGATTTTTTTATTATATAAAGTAAACCAAAAGAGTGCAGCGTTTCCCGTGCATTTTTTTTCTTCAAATAAGTGTTTAGGAGAAGATAGGAAGATCAAGCAGGTTCCTAATGCAGTAGTAGTGGCAGTCGCTACCCTACTTTTCTTTAGCCCTTCTCAAAAAGTCCGAGAAAAGTTTACACTAGCATGTTCAGTGCTCTTTCCTTGAATTATTCTTAAATGAAGTCCACGAGGACACTAGAGACGTTTGAAATGTCAACTACAGAATTTTTCGATCTTATGCCATGTATTTTTAACATCTACATTAACTGAGAAAACAAGGTTTTTCCTCTGATGTCTTGTACCCCAGGGTGTTTCTGGAAGAAAGCCCTAATGACTGCTGCACTCTAATACAGCTGCGAAATTGCTATTCTTCGTCTTCATTATGGTTATTACAAATTGTAATTATGTTTACTAAAGAACGTAGTTGAGTTCTTGGACGTGGACAAAAGATTATGTCAGCAGAGCAGGATACATGCCAACAACACACTGACAGCGTCAGATAGCCAGTTTTAATGTCAATTTAATGGCAACACATTCAGTTCCGGTGTAAATATAATCAGAATAATAATAATTGTTATGACAGGATTACACAACATCAGTACCACCAACACAGAATTTAGCTCTACGTTGTATTCATGTATGTAATACGGGGGAAAAACGCTTACGATTTTTTTTACAAAGTAATAAATATTCAAAG
The DNA here is from genome assembly GCA_034700685.1 of Willowsia buskii. Classification (NCBI taxonomy): domain Eukaryota; kingdom Metazoa; phylum Arthropoda; class Collembola; order Entomobryomorpha; family Entomobryidae; genus Willowsia; species Willowsia buskii. The sequence continues at coordinate 9,979 of JAQIXW010003897.1, forward strand.
TAATTAGGCAGATAGCAGATGCTATGTAAATTATAATTGCAACGATCAAGACACTGGTCCATGTAGTGATAAAGATAAAGCTATCAGAAACGTCAAGTCTTTCTATTTGCATAAAGCATCAACTTAATTATAATACAGCGTTACTTAATAGCATATATACATATTACATGTAGGCGTGCCTAAATTCTTTAGAGTTTATCGGTAGATAAAGTAAAACACGCTAGATTTTTAATATACCATGTTTTCAAAAACGTATCTCGCTTCAAGTCACAATTTTCCACCAAGCACACAGGCATCATTCAGTACAGAACCATAATAACTCTTTGAGTCGACAGGTAAGTGAAATGAAATAATAAATGCTCTCCATGCTCCTCTAGGGTACATGTAATTTTTTCAATGATAAAAATAGAAAGCATAATGCTATTTTGCTGCTTTCTCAATGCAAATATATATGTTGAAGCAAAGAAATAAGTAAAGCAAGATAACGACGAGCGACCCTTTTACTGTGCACTAAATTATGGATGATGAGACAGAAAATCATCACAATGAATTACATAACTTCATTACTCCATATTTTATGCAGAAGCCTTAGACACGTTCTTAGAACTGAAATAAGTGGCCGTCTTTGTAAAGTCCTCAGTCTATTGCTTGAGCACTAGACATACCAGAAGACTTTGCATAGGCAAATTTATCACAGGAGACGCAATGTAAAGTGCCGTCATAGGTCAAAGGGCTGACATGACATGCGAGTGTCTTTGCAGTCGCAAGCAATAAAATATTTATACTATATAATGTGATCGTTATTATTATGCTTGGTAATAATTCATGACATTCTACACCATAATTTTCAGACTTACTCCGGACTGTTCTGTGTTGCCATCAATCCTTACAAACGATACCCTATTTATACTAACCGAGTGATCCAAATTTACAAGGGAAGAAGGAGGAATGAAGTGCCACCACATATTTTTGCCATTTCCGATGGAGCGTATTGTGACATGCTAACAAGTAAGTTTTTTAAAAATTGCTTTGTTGTTTGTAACAAATTTTGCATAAGAATACGGTTCATTATCCGAAATTAGGTCTATTCTGCAACTATACATATTCTAGCAAACTAGAAAAAATGCAGCTTGATTTTCCATTTCAAATCAAATTCCATGCTGAGTTATCAAAATACAAAAGGATACTCCACATTTTCTACTTAATCTCTAATTGACTATTAAAACCGTGAAAACGGCACACTTCAAAACTTGGAACGCTCACGATAATTATTACGATAATTACACAATACTATTACTATTATGTATATCGAAAATTAGGTGACATCTGCAAGATTTTGGGGTTATATGGCACACGTCGTGTGGCTCCACATCCGAGACTTATTGTTAGTCATAACATCAAAAGGTCATCATCAGCCGCATGACACATCATTTTTGAACTACATTGATGAGATATCTGGGGAAAAGGAATATCTCTGTCCGTTATAGTGAAATTTGCACTTGAGAGTAAATCGCTCGCCATACCGTTATTTATAGTAGGATGAATAAATTTTTGTGAAACACTGCCAGATGTACAACATTACATTAGCATAAAATCAAAAGTGTTTCTCTCTTTGCCAGTCTCTCATATCGTTAAATGAAAAGAATGGAATGCAGTACAACGAATCTAGCATTGAAATGACACTCGACACAGAATAGAAAAATATTCCTGCCTCATAGCGCCGTGATCTGCAGAGAAGAAACAAAATAGGAGATACAGACGACGACAACCTTTATTAAAAAGAACAGCAGAGGACCATGCATGTAGACAAACTATGGTACAAATGTAATAATAATTTTCCATAGAGGAAAAACGAAGAAAGATCATTATTTGTGATGTCGCGAAAAGTGGCAGGTGGACGGTATATTTGTCATTTGCTTCGTCAAACACCCAAAAATTATTCAAAGCAATATGGTATACGAGCAGACCTCATAGCAAGCACGCTGAGCGAGAACAGAATAGACTTTTTGCAATGATTTAACACTATACATTTACAAAGTTTCACAAACTTTTAACAGAGCAGTGCTTACAGAGTTCGTAAAGTACAAAACGTACAAGTCAGTGAGAAGAGTAGAGGGGAAAAAAGCAAGTGAAACTTTTCCCATGTTCGGAACCATTAATCATCGAATTCTATCAATGCGTGATGTAACTTTTTACTTGCACACACACACAATGCATCGTTAATGATACATTATTTCATGGCATTTCCCAACTACCAGAAAACACAAATACGTGTCATAATGTCAGGAAAAGCTACTTGCTTCAGCTCTACAATAATTTGCCAAATAAATTGTTTTCAGAGAAACAATCAAGGGCTAAACGTGATCTGTCAACTTGAGCAAGTAATACTTTTCAAGTTTTTCAATGTGA